>JADDOH010003870.1:0-20898 GCA_016648135.1 Agrypnia vestita
GATACTAATGATTTAGTTTTATGGTATCTTGAAATACTAATTAGTCAAGGTTGTTTTCACTATATTTGCATAGTTTTCCAGTAACCAATCATATACTTCAGAATAAAACAAAAATATTTGTTGAATATTTAATATAAATTGTTTATTTTAAAATCACATATTAGTATATAAAATTATTCAATTATATAGTATATACATATTCTCACCAAGATTTAACATAAAAATTTATGCAATTGCAAAAACACAATTACATCCGTCTTATGAAATATAGTAACGGGAAGACCTTGTTACGGGAGTACAACGTCTCTTGGAGTACCATCAATTGAAGTGAAGAAACACCGTCCGTTGGGTGGGTCGCAACAGCAGTAGATCTACTGGAATTAACCCTCACCATACTGTGATAGAAAATATTAATTATCAGCCGAGGTGTCTACTCATACAATTATATAAAAAAAATCGATTTTTAAGCATTTTTAAATGAGAAAAAAATGCTTTTGTTAGTGTTTCAATGACTTTGAAATATTTGTTGTACATTTTCCTTAAATTTGAGTACTTAATATTTATTTAGAGAATAAACTAGGAAAATAGTCGGGACAAGGCTGTCAGAGATGACAACTGTATCACATACAAAATAATCTTGTAATCTATGTGTTTTAATTATAATTATTTGATCATATTATTGTTGTAATCACCTCTATGCTGTAAAATATGACAATGCCTGGGAGCCTGAAATTTATGTAGAAACAGGGTGATTTCTTACAAGGAAGTGGTAATTTTTGGTCTTTTTTTATTAAAATTTATTAAGCTACATATTGAACTATGTACTGAAAAATTTAAAAAAAAGTGTCGGTGAAATGTTCATTCCTGTGGATGCTTTCTTTCTCCGATGAAGGTTCATCCGAGACAGAAAATAAGGTCACGAACTTGTGAAGAAATGAAATATTTACAATGTAGTGTATCCGATTTACTATTTAATTCTTTAAAAACCTTTTTAAATAAATGTTTATAAAAAATGACCTAGGGATGGCGAGCAGGGCAGTCGCCCGGGGCCCCGCCCTTGAACTTTTTATTTTATGCTTATAGCTATTAGTTTATAACAATACAATTTTTAAATGAGGTTTATTCAATGTCATATTCGTATTAAAAGATAACAAGTTTATTTATTACAAGTTTAATACGTAACTTAATATGTATAAAAAAAAACACCTTGTAAAAAATCGAAATTTCATATTAAGTACTTCCATTTAGGATGCGCTTAACATAAAATGTGAGTAAAATTTATTATTGTTCTTTGGTCCACCTTTTAAGTATGTTTTTGAATAATTCTCATACGATGGGGCGTTCTTCGGGTATTGCGTGAAGCCATCAGTTATTCGGCCATACTTCGCCTTCTATCCACGGCAAATAGGAAGAGACCCGAGTGTAGATTCCGGGAATTTCGTTACCGCATCCGAAACCGAAACTGGTGAGTGCGATGAGGTAGAATACGCAGCGGTTCTCCTCCAGGGTCACGGTCAGCGGGCCGCCGCTGTCTCCCTGCGGACAGAAAGTAACCTTAAACTTTCTGCAAGCAGAATCATGGTAGGGTATTTGATAATGATGAAAATATTATTAATTTAAAATATAGGGAAGCAGTCCAACACGGTAAAACCTAAGTACATCAAAAAATACATTCAATTTTTTTTTTATGTAACTATTGCGCATATTGAATTTGTTTTAATATCATTGTTTACAGTATACATTGTTTAATATCTTTCATTAACAAATTATTTACATGAAAAAAATGAAATTATTTTCTTGTTAAATGATATTACGTCTATGGTGAGGCATATTGAAAAAAAAAGTGTTTTTTGTGCAAATGAAAATGTTTTTCCTAAAAAATCAAAGTTGAAATATTCATTAAAAGAAAACAGCATTTTTTACTAAAAAAAATATATTCTACATTATAGATAATGCTTTGTGATGTTTTAAAATTCTCCACCAATCTGAAAAGGGAGTTTTGAGAAATCACGCTAACTTTAAATTACTACAACTCAGCCAATTTTTGGAATTTTTTTATGAGTTACTAAAAATAATTTGAGTTACTAACGAATTACAAAATTGGATAAATAGTGTGTGAAGTACTCTAGAAACATTGAAAGTGAATTTGATGAGTGCTCTAGTAAAATTCGTGTCCAGTGACTTTGTGAAATTAACCCGATCAGTGCCACTGCCGCGTAAACGCGCGAAACTTTGCATGTCCCGTCAGGCCAGTGCCGCGTTACCGCGCGGGAATTTTTCCATGTAAATGCGCACAACAACAAACGATTTTTAACACGTCACCAATTTTAAATCGTACTGGCATCTATAGACAACGATCCTAAGCAGTTACCATATTTTTAAAACCACCAAATCTCGTAAAATTAGTGATTTATGAAAGTGTTCCATCTGACAGTTCGCAGAGTTCGCTAGGGTCGCCGCTTGCAAAGTTTTTTGGCTGAGAAACGGGGAATCCTGCAATACTTCAATTTAAAACTGCGCGTTTGGCTTGATTTTGTTCCCAATTATTGACAATATTCGTCGGTTTTTTCGCCATTTTCGTATTTTTAATGCAATTTGAGTGAATATAACAATCTTGTGCGTCTATAAAATTATTTTTTTATCTTTATTTTAGCGAGATTCAACTGAATTTTTTGTTTCTCTGTTTTTCCGTACTTCAGTTTGATTTTGTTCACGATTATTTAAAATATCAGTGGGTTTATTTCGCCGTATTCCTGTATATAGTGCAATGTGAGTGAGTAATCTATCTAGTGTGTCTATGAAATTAATTTTTTCTTTGTACACGTTGTGTTCAAATTATTGTGTTAATTTTTTGTTATAATACATGCGGCAACGGACTTATTTATTTATTGCAAACGCCGTGCGCGTGTGTGTATACGGAGCGGCAACTCGTAGCACAAGACGCGTCGGCTCGCGGCGAGCAGGTACAAACCTCGCTCGCATCGAGCCACGCGGCGCAGCGCCCGCGATCTATATACACCACAGTTTTATCTTTTTTCGCGAGATTCGCGTGAATTTTTTGTTTCTCTGTTTTTCTATAAAACATTTTTTATATTTCTTTTTGTGACATTACAATGGCTGACATATGATGATGATGAGATTGTTGGACAAACCGCCGAATCTGATGAGAGTGATGTGGAATTCGAATTGCCAGAGTTTTTTGAGCCGGATGAAAATGAAAATAATGTGCCTGACGAAATAGAAAATATTGCCTCTACTAGTGACGTCGATAGTACCTAGACCACTATTTCATTGGGATAGCGATCCTTTCGTGCCTCAAAGGACAATTTTGATTCATGTTTTGATTCATTCAATGCTATGAGTTGAACCGTATTTTGAAATATACCACACGCAGGAAGAATTCACTACATAATAGTAAGATATTAAAGGTGTAACATTAAAAAACAGGTAAAAAAAAAAACAAAAAAAGTGAAATTGTGACAACCCTGTTGTATATTTTGCGGAATGAATTTATTTTGCTTTTGCTTCAAAAAACTCCGTCATAAATTCGAAAAACATAATTCTTTGGTAAGTTCTTACACTTTTTCATCATATTATGCCTATTTTTATTGTTTTTTATTTACTTTATTTTACGGAAAAATGTCTGGCCTATAGGTGTCCCCCATAGAAAATATGGCTGGCAGTTAAAAGGTTAATAAAAACTTTAGTTAAATGAAAGTGTTTTACTTTCCTCACATGGCCATGTCTCATGACATGCAGTTATGTAATTGAGTCTAAGCAGGAGAAGCATTGTGAATTAAAGTGTTCTCACCAATTCTTAGATGTCCTATCCAGCCTTTGTCTCAATGACCTTGAACTTAAACATTTTGCAGTTAAAATTTAAAAGTAAGAATGGGTGCTCTACCATACAAGTGTCATTCTTGCCCCCGCCGGCGCACAGCTGCTCGCTGATGATGCCTCGGGGTATCTTCTTGGAAGTCTGGATCCTGTCGCGGCAGGTCGCAGGCGGTACCAGGTTCAGCAGCACCTTCATCAGGACATTGGACCTGTCTTTAGCTGTTGATCAAAAGTGTGAACAGATGTAAGCGTGAATTGTAATTTTTTTTTTAAAGAGATGCGGAATAAAAAAACACACGGAATATGTTAAACACTGAATGTTTCGACAATGTAGTGTCGGAATGTACAGTATTATATACGATGCCAAAGATTTTTCTGACTATCAACTGATTCTACAGTATATCCTTAACAGGAAAAGTATTATACTTAGACGTCGAATAATAATTTTTTTGTCGGAAGAAATAGATTTTGTCACAACTCTAAATGAAGTTTGTCGTTAGGCATTGTTGATAGTAAATTTGTTTTCTACATCTCATCATACTGTAGGCTTTGATAACTTTACATTTATATGCCATGAAAAGGTGTGGAGGTCATGTATCTGGAGTAATGTTTCTTGGATTGTGGATAGGGAAATTCGTTAGTGACATTTTAATGTTGAAACATTGCATAAACACGATTTTGATGACGCATGTCAAAAATCATCCACACCAGCTTTATGAGATTTTCAATTTAAACCAACTATGGTCCAAGTTGACACAATGACTAGTGTCGAAAGTTATCGTAAGGTCTTCAATTACGGTAACTGATAGCAGCCCTATGGTGTTGGGATGGGGATTATTGTTTTGTCAATTTAATGCACGGAATACACTAAAAAAATATCACTCTAAAGGGGAAGAAGAAATGATGAATGCAGTCATGACATAAAGGATCCTTTAACCCTCCGACGACAGGTCGTAAGCTTCCATTTCTACCTCGCTTTGGTACTTTCTTTTTTTGGTAATTTGGGTACTTTCTGGTCCTGGTTAGACCGTGGATGTTAATATTCACAAATTCAAATTCTTGTTGATTGAATGGTTGAACAAAATGGGATGCTTTATTTAAAAAAATCACTTGACACTTATTCATATTAAGAAAAAGCTTATGTTTGGTGAACCATGCCTGTAATAGGCATGATGACAGATTTTGAAATAACATTTTATATTGTAGGTACACATCTACTATTACTGAAAATAACATTATTTCAGTAATAAACTAAGTTTTTACGCAAATAATTGCATTTTCTTCTACATATTTTTAATTTCGTACAAAAATCCTCAGTAAATATTGCATTGTGTTTATGGCAACGGTTCAAAGACACGGTGATGGGTACTGAGGCATGACGTCATTCGCTCTGACCTTAGTTTCAGTTAAAATGGCGGATTGCACAATTTTATACTTTTATTTTATTGAAAATCTTATTAATCTCAATGTTTATATTAAAACATTTTTTAGAATACTTTCAAAATATTTTCTTCTCTAAAATCATTATTCTTTAATTCTGTCATCTTGCCTATTATCCAAGTTACTTACTGTATCCAACTTTTCCCCATCCCGTAGCGATGGCCTTGGACAGCCCGATGTCAGCTCTCTGCCAGAGACAGGCCGGGCGGATGCTGTCCGTGAACCTGCGTAATAAAACACATTGCGATTTATTTTATCTGCGTGACAAAGTTTTTATGAAACATGTTTCTCTAGAACTAATATTCTTCTTCTTCAGCCTTCATCTCTCCACTGCTGGATATAGGCCTCTTCCATATCCTTCCATCCTTCTGTTATTTGCTTCTTGCAGCCATTTATTCCCCCCTACAGCTCTTCCGACGCCCTGCTCATTGACATTTTGACTTCGCTACACGATCCAGGATATCCACTACCATAGTCCTGCGCCTAATTTTTAATGTATAGTTAAACTGTGCTTTTATATAAAAATAATTAAAGTGACCCGAATAAGTGATAGTCGGAAGGAGCAAGATCTGGAGAAAAAGGTGGGTGCTTAATAACATCCCAATTCAATTCCTTGAGCGTACATTGGATCATCATCGCCACATGAGGTCGAGCATTATCCTGGTGTAAAACTACTCCCTTTCTTTGTCAAATGAGGTTTATCCTCTTTAAGTGCAGTGTTTAGTATTGTCAATTGTTCAGATGTAATTATAGTAAAACCCCGCTAATTTGAACCCCGATAAATCAAAATTCCCCATAATTAGATTTTTTTAAATAAGAAGGTCCCAAAATGTTGATTTCATTGTACCTAGATTAATCCCGATAATTCGAAAAACATAGTAATTCATAATTCAAAATAATTTTTAGCCCCTCGCATCATTAATCAATACATTTTAGGTAGCAATAATTTGATTTTTTTTTAAATTTAACGAAATTAAATTTTTTTTCGATTTATTTCGCAAGTGAGAATAACAAATATGTCACTATCGTTTAGGTTGGTACTTTAATAATAGAAATGTCACGATTGTTGCATTAGCATAATAAATATTGCGTTTTTGAAATAATTTCTTGAAATATACAAAAATAATTTTCAGAAAACTAATGACTTTTTTACATGAATTTTACGATTTTGGGAGTATTTCACAATTGCATCGCGATTTTTTTTATTTTTGTACCTTAAATTTTGAATGAATGAGGTATGTTCGAAATGTTTTTTGGTGTCTTGAATTTCCAATTAACGAATTTCTACTGTATTTGGTTATGTTTAGGGAATACAATCCCGATCCCGCGAGATCTCGAGGTATTTTACGAGATCAATCCCGAACAGAAAAATCAGACGAGATTATCGGGATTGATCAACATTTTTTATGTTTTGTATGTTTAATTGTGTATGTATATAGAGTTTTTCGTAATACTTAAAACTTATGTTCATGTCATTTTATAATGAAAATAGTTTTGAATAATATTTGCTGTATTTTATCAACTTAATAGTAATAAACTACTTACTCTACTGCATTGACTGAATGATGCTTGGAAAAACGCCTACAAAAACTTTAATGCGATGATTAATAATGAACATTTTATTAAAATTGCTGATATAAAAATGCAAGGCGTAGTCGTTAATTACTATTCAGCTCTATAAACAAACAAAAAACACAAAAGTATTCAGGATCCCAAAATGGAAATTCTAATCTCGAGGGATGCCGAAAGGGCAATCCCGAATCTGGATTGCATTCCCTAGTTATGGTATAGAAGCTAAAAATAAACAGTACTCTTGCAATACCACCACAGACAAAGCGTGTATTTTTTTGATGCATTTCAGCTTTCAACATGGTCAGTGGGGCTCAGCACAATGTCTTTCTCGAGTCACGTCATTGTGAACTACCCATTCTTCATCTCTTGTCATAAATATCATAAAAAAACATTTCAACATTTTTGAACCAACTCAATATCTACACTGTCATCAATCACTGTTTGCTGTTTCCTCATCACGTTCTCCAAAACTAGATGAACGATGACAGGGGATAATATAATGAATAGATAGTAAAGGAAAAATATGACATACGTGACAGTTCTCTCCAGCCGGAGCAGAGCGATGTCGTTGTACTTGTTACTGGACACGTAGCTCGGGTGCAGGATGATCTTGGCGATGTTCACGTCCAGGGCGGTGTCCTCTTGGCTGACGAGGTTGTGTCCGCCCAGCCGGCAAACGGAAGGATCAGCACTGGAAATAGCATAAGAGGTTAGATCAGAGAATGCAGTTTGTTGAAGGGAGAAACAGTTTTTGATAAACGGTTGATTAGATTTTTTTACTGTGAATTTGCGATTTTGGAACATAGTTCTGTCATATTAAAAAAAGGTTAAATTAATTAATCATATAGTATCATCAATACAATAATATCATCAAATATATCAATAAAATTGTTAATATATAATATAAATAAAACAGGACCAAAATCGGAGCCTTGTGGTACTCCACTAGTTGCTTTAAAATTATATAGCTAGAGACAGCCTGGAGACATTGGTGATTACTTGGAATATACGGGAGGGGGGAGGAGGGGGGGGTCGATCTTCAATAAGATACGCAGGCCATGTACAAGATATGACCAGAGCTTTATTACGTGTCACTACTCTAAATAAGGCCCAAAATTACCTTGAAGAGGAAAGTTCGTGTTGTGGAAGCAGATGAAAGGACCCTGATGTTCAGAGACATGAGCCCATCGACCAGGAAAAAGTATTTTGGATTGACTATGAACATGTATATAACAAAGTATAGGCTAATGACTATTATTCCACATCTGGACTCCTGCAATTCCATTTACGAAGGTCAGCCAAAATATCAGTTTGCTCCCAATCAACTTTCTGCTCTAATAAAATATGCCATATCACACCACTCTTTAAAGAACTGCATTGGCTTTGATGCCCGGATGAACTACAAGCTTGTGTGTGTAGAAAGATCTCAACACCTTGGCACCATGTTACATACAGCAGCTATGTCAGAAGAAGTTACTAACGGGGAAGAACGTCTCACGGAGGTCTGCATGACTACGACGCTTTACTGGTACTAAGCAGAGCTAACAGAGCTGTCTGTTATGTGAATGCGCCATTACTGTGAGAGGCCCGATCATGTGGAATAGGCGCAATAAAAATAAACAAATTTATTATTACAATAAAATACGGGATACTCACTCGTATTCCCTAGAATAGGTGCAGTGGCCGGCTGTCAGCACATATCTCTCGCTGATGAGTGTTCCTCCACAGGCCCACTGTATTCCGTTTAGGTTGCTTGATCGGAAGCCCACTGCGACCTGCAATCAGACAAATGTACATTTGAATATATTTATTTCTTACTGGAGAGAAGCTCCGGGGTGGGTGAAAATCATCATCAAAGTTGGTCCCCCATGTTTAAGGATCGTGATCTTCCACTATTTGACTGAATTTTCCTCTCCACTTCCTGCTGTCACCAGAAAATTACTGTAGCTTTTTGCAATTAGTCGGTCTAACGAGTGGGGGGCCTTCCTCTTTCTCTTCGATCCTTAACGTGGCCTACTGCAACAAGCTAATTCAGGTACGTAATATTTATTCGAGTCTAAAACTTGAGTGCGAGGTGCCTTGAGATCCAGAACTGGAGAGAGCTGGTACAAGACCGATAGAGTGGAAGAAGACTCTCTAAGAGGCCTATGCCTCATGCGTCATGTTGCCTCTATAACCCCTGGTGGGTCTATCCCACCAGGGGTTATAGAGGCAACATGACGATGAAACAGGTCAATATGTTCAAAACATTGATGTGCATTTGCTCAAATAGTTGCTTTGTTCACTCACCATGTGAGGAAACTCTCCAGTTTTGGACTCCTCTCCCCCGACAATGAGAGGAGTGCTGAGCTGGATGCACTTGGACACGGTGAAGCTGAGAGGATCAGGCTCCGGCAGCAGCGGGAGGGCTTGCAGTTCCTCGGTGACTAAACTCTTGTATTCTTCGCACTCTGAAAATACATAATTCAATATCAGTATAAAAATTTAATATCAAGGAAGGGCACTCGATACTCGTACATCTTTAGGCATTTTTAAAGGAAAATTTAGGATCGTGGAGGTACCTGTCCAACCCTATGGTATGTATCTATCGTCCGACCCAGAGATTTGTTTATATTAAAAAAATAAGAAACTCTGCGCCGTAAACATAGGAGAACGAAGGTTGAGCTAAACCAGTCAAGTGCCTACCGTAATATAAGGTAGCACTGTGCGCATCATCTATTTCTTTGTTTCTTACACACTGTAAACTGTACATCTTCACTTGTACCCGGAGCCTATCTCTGGTTGAGAAGTAAACATTAACAACCATTTCGCTCTTTCATTTCAACGAATGCCGAACCTTCCCTAACAATTGTTAAAATTAAGCGAAAAATAATTATTTCTGATATAATATGGTAAAATTTTGTGTAATGATATTGTCACGAGAGTTTAGAAACAAGAATTACACAATCGGATTTTCCAGCGTTTACGAAATTTTAGAATCATTAAAAATGGCTGTTTGCTTAGAAAACAGTTGATCATACTCAAATGTTCGCGAAATGACATTCGCTATATAAAGGGCAACATAACCACTACACGGAACTGTTTTACGGTTTTAAGCATTTTATTGGACTTGCATCGAGGCGAATGACTTTTAATTATTCAATATAAATCCATGTCATGATACTCCACCATTTGACAAAAAAAATAAGTCAGAAATATTGAAAACAAAATGAAAAGCTTGATGTCTCTTATCTCCATTTCACCCAAAGTGTAAAGAATATGTTCTATTCAGAAGATGGAGACTCCCCCAAGTTTTGCTACTAGCTTCTTTTTGTGCCTTGTCAGGTCACTTGTGCGGAAAACTCTGTTCTGTGCTGCCCGGAACAAATCTTCCCCCTGTTTCATTCCGGTCCACTCTCTGATGTTGGGCAGCCAGGACACTTGCCTTCTAGCAACTCCCTGTCTTCCTACTAGCTTGTTCTCGAATATTAGTCGGAGGAGGCTAGCTACGAGATACAATTTATAAACACACAAAAAGGGTTTAACTGCGAAAACTGGGGTTATGGTTGTAGGAAGAGACCAAGAGCAGTGCTCGATCAGCCTACAGGGGACCCAGCTAATCAAGTCGAAAAATATAAATACCTAGGGACGAATTCGCTAGCGACGGGAGGCAGGAAAATGAAATAGAAGAAAAATACGTTATCTATATAGTGCGGTGATAAGAAAATCTGAGCTAATCAAGATAAAACTGACGGTTTTAAAATCTGTATACAGGCCCACCCTAATACATATACGGTCATCAAATTTGGATCCTGACAGAGAGTGAGAGCAAGGATCCAGCCTGCTGAGATGAGTTTTCTAAACGGCGACTGCGTTTATCCTGTTGAACTTGACCTTATTATTTCCGGCTTTTAGTCTTAGGCTGTGGTGAACCTCGGTAGTGCGTATGTAATAATACTTGCACGATGGCGTATTATTATTGGAATTGGAGTACATAAAAATGGGTTGGAATTGGAGTACACAGAAAAAAAGACATAGGTGTACAATGATCGCTCAATACCTGTAACGAGTCCTGATATGTTGATTGAAAAAATCATTTGGGCGTTTCCTCAAATTAAAGTGAATCCTGAAGTGCTATCGCGAGTCAATGAACAGTTTGTACGCTTAATAAAACAAAGATTTAACTCAAAAATCACACTGTCGGTGGATCATTGAGACACGTTACTTTTCTAGAATCCCCTGATGGACAGAAAGAGAAGTACTGACATAAGGCACACACTCGGCACGAAGCCCCTTCTCCTACACATAGAAAAATCACAAATGAGGTGGCTTGGACATGTGCTAAAAATGCCAGAGAAACGAGTACCAAGAAGAATCCTCGTGGCAACCCCGGAAGGAAGGTGGGTCGCCCCAGATTAAGCTGGGAGAAGCAATAAAAAAAATGAAAATACAATAGGTCCGGCTGGTTGACTCATGCGAAAACAGCGCAAGGCAGTGGAAAATGGAAGCATCTTGTGTAGTCTTTGGACCCCCTATCCTACTAGGACAAGAATATGAAGATGATGATGATGAGGTGTTTAGCTTAATAAAGTTTATAATAAAACTTACTTATTTCGCTGATTCTCTTTCCTCCTTGAGTTTCCTGCCTTCTATTGGTGTTGAGCTCTCCGTCGTCGGGAGCAAGTCCGAAGGTGTTCTGATCGCTGTTGGTGGAAGGTCTTCTCCTGTTGTTGGTGGGTTGGCTGTTGAAGCTGTTTGTCGTGCCTTTGCAGCACACAATTGACTCACTTCCTGATGACATGAAATGCGATTAGTAAAAGACACATTCGTTCATTTGACATTCAGTGCGGTTGTCAAAGTTGTATAGTTTTGAAACTTTTGAATATGGAATCGTTTTAGGCCAAAAATCGAGAAAAAAAAATTAAAGCGGGTTGGACTTTTTCTGAAAATGCACACTTTTAAAAATTTGAAGATGGCCCAGGGCTATATGAGCTGGCGCTTAAGTGATCACTCTAGTTTATTTGAAGGGACTAAGGGAAAAGAGGTATCTCTGTCTGGTAGATCAGCGTGGGACGTGGAGGGATAGCAAGCTGGTGATTTCAGGAGGATCAATAAGGTTATGAATTATTTGGAAAAGGAAGGATTGATCCGACAATATTCGCCTGTTTTCAAGAGTGTCTAATTTATGAAATTGTGTCGAGTCCAAATAGTTAAATTTCAAATGAAACACTTTCGATTCTTACCGGAGAAGCCGCATATAGTCGGTCTGATCCGGTTCTGCAGCTGGGAGGCGACGGCCGGACATTCGGTGAGGAGGCGGCACGTTCCCGGCGACCCGTCCCTGTAGACGGTGCACGAATCACCAACTGCGCGAATCAAAATTATATAATACAGGGTGTCTCATGGCTAGTGGCAAAAACTTTATGATAATGAGTCGTAGGAGTTTCAGCAACCGTGACCTTTGTGACATCAAAGTTTGCATTTTTTTTCAATATTTCTGACTAATTTTTTGTAGAATGTTGGACTATCATATATCGAATATGAATATGAATTCATTCGTAAATTCCAATTGGAAAATATTTTTTTATTTTTTATGCGGGGTTTTTATCATTTTATTTAACTTACATTGAAACAACTGAATTTTTCTTCATCGATATAAGTTAATGTAATGATAGTTCAACATTAAGAATAGAAATATTGAATAAAAATGCAAACCTTACTTTTGCATATCTCCATAACCATTGATATCAGGTAGTGATGCAACGAATACTACTTTCACAAATACGAATACGAATATCAAACCTACTATTTGGCGAATACGAATACGAATAATTCAACAATAATACATCAGTATTCTTTTCTTACTAAGAGATACCAGCATATTTAGCTGGTGTCACATCAATGTTGGTTTTATCCGTGGTGGTGCAACAGTTGTGAGTATCAGAAAGCTCTTTGTTATGAAATCTTTTTATGAAGCCTAATATTTTTTCGTGAATTAGATGTATGTCTTTCTAATTGATTAATTAATTTGGTTTTAAAACAAAATAAACTCTTCTAAATGGGCCGGCTTTGTTTTGGGACGAGTCCAATAACAAGTTATGTACACGTACCTATATCTGTATTCTTTATAACAAAAACAAACAAATAAACTTATATTTAAATTTAACTTACCAGATTTCTTATCGAAATGTTTCCAAACATCACTTTTTTCGCGCTTATGAGAGGTCATATTATTAGATTTAATTTGAAATTATTTTATAAGGGTGAACACTTTTACACACAACGGAAATAAAATGGAACGAACAATACGTATTACAAAACAAAAACTACATGGAATGAGCACCTAACCTTTTTAAAAAGCCTAAAACACTAGATGAAAGAACTCATATTAAGCTGTGAAGCAAAAAACAAGTAATAATTGACAGCTTGAGTTTCATAGAAAAAATATTTTGAGAACTCAACAAATCCATTCATTCAATGTAAGGGGAATCCCCGATAATAGGGGTGTGTTCGGATACACGGTGCACAGTCAACCGTAATTTGCGTTGCGTTCAGTTATAAATAGTTTGTTTTTAATAATCGTAATGATATTCGTGATCATATTCGGCAAATACGAATACGAATATTCGTATTCGTTGCACCACTAATATTAGGTCATGGTTGCTGAAACACTTTCGACTCATAATCAAGGCAGAAATCCACCTGTAAGGTATTGAGGATTAGCTCTGTTACACCTGTATTAATATATTGATGCAATTAAATCAAAGCTGTTTACTACACTAGTTCGTTAGTTAGTTAGAGTTTTTTAGTGAGACAGGCATACTAAAAATACACCTAAAATTAATGTATTTTATGTATAACAATGAAGAATATAAATAAGTGCACGCAACCATTCTTCTTCTTCTATTAATTGCATGACAGATTTACCGTGTAATTTATGAGGTGACTTACATCTAAGCGATCTTCTGTCTGATGCTTTTAACGCTGTGATTTAGTTAGTTTAAAAGTTGACCACAACGCGTTTTGGTGTGCCTATTCATTACATTAGTTCATTTTGGAACACGGGATACTGATTTGATTGAATGGAGAATTTACAAGATGTTGATAATACTACATGTATTTAACTTAATGGAACTAAAATATAGATCAAAACTAATAAACTGGTGAATTTTTTTTGAAATGCGTCAATAAATGACTGAGAAATAGATTATTTAAGTGTATGTATTTCGGTATGTGCCGCTTGTGACGTCATTTGACCTAGTCAAGATCGTGGAACCGCAAAGCAAACACGAGTTGCGTCGTCTAGGTCAAATGACGTCACACGCTGGATTTTAATGATTCTTTTACATTTTAATTTATAAAAAAATTAAAACTTCTTCACTGGAGTCGGAGATTTTTCGTAATTGGCCAATCAATTGTCTTAATAAGATGAAATAGTGAAATAAGAACTGTGCGTCATCTTACCGCTCAGCTGCGACTGTGCAAGGGGCAGCGCCATGAGACAAGCTGTGGCCCAGAACAGCCGCCATCGGACGTCTTTCATGATTACTGAAATATAATCACACATTATAATTTTTTAAATTTTCACGTGTTGTGAGCTCGCTGGGAATCGACCCCGGAACCTTGGGTGTGAGAAACCAGTGACATGCTGCATTAATAGTGCATATTTCCATGTATTTAAAAAGTCTGACTTTCAGCAATAGTAATTTTGAATCTAGCACTGTAATAATAATAATAATAATTGGATAATTTGTATAGCGCCGTTTTCGCGAATGCTCACCTCAAGGGCGCTTTACACAGATAAATTATTATCTTACAAGACAACTTACTGCTAGAAAAGAAAAAACTTATTTACTATTACTTATTCACTAGGTGGCATACAAGAAGTGGAATTAAAATTGAAATTGAGTACTATAATAGTTTGTGAGTCCCTGAAAGAATTATGAGTTTTCAAGGAGTGCACAATAGGAGTGGAAAACATTATCTAGCGTTGTTGTGGTCAGATTCTATAGGTTTTTATAGGATTGTCTAAATAAATGTGTCTTAAGTTGTTTTTTGAACTGTGGTAAGCTGTCTGTTTGTCTCAGGTTATTAGGTAGTTTGTTCCATAACTTTGGTTCAGCCACCGCGAAAGCACGATCACCGAAATTAGTTTTGTGGGCGCGATTTACTTCAGCTAACCTATTTGTATTAGATGTTGATGCTGAGCGAAGTGTTAGTTGTCTATTATTTGTGGAGAATGGAATGCAGAAGTCGGTTATGTATTGAGGGGCCATGTTGTGAATAGCCTTAAATATTGTAAGGCAAAGCTTATATTCAATCCTCTCTGGACATCTAAGCCAGTGAAGGTTTTGAAGATGGTTTGAGATGTGCGCAAACTTTGAAACGCCGGTAATGAGTCTTGCGGCGGCATTAAATACAGATTGCAATTTGTTTATTTCCTGTTTCGGGAGATGAGCGTAGATACCATTACAGTAGTCTAAGCGAGAGATAACGTATGCATTTATTAGTGATTTTGTTGCTTCTGTTGGGATGCTTTTGCGAATAGATTTAATGCGGCGTAAATGATAGAATGCAGAGCTGGTTGTGCTATTAATTTGTTTACTAAGAGACAAGCTTGAATCCAAGTAGACTCCAAGTAGTTTGACATTAGTTTTGGGAATTATGTCAATATTTGAAATAGAGAGTGGGAGTTTTTCCAACAGGTGTTGGCGTCCAAAGGAACTCAGTTTTGGTCGGGTTAAGTTTCAGGTTATTCGAGGACATCCAAAGGTTTACGTCATATATGCACTGAATGATAGATTGTATTAGTGTGTTTGTATCGTTTGGAGAACAATGGAAGTATAGTTGCCAGTTATCAGCATAACAGTGAGCTAGAAGTCCGTGTGTGGTAATATACATAAATCTTTTGTGTACATGATGAAAAGTAAAGGACCTAGTACCGATCCTTGTGGAACACCTGACTTCATACAAACAGGTGCTGATTCAATGTTATCAATAACTACCGTTTGGAAACGGTTCGAGAGATAGGATTGGAACCATTTAAGTGCTGTACCGCGTAGACCGTAAGATACTTCCATTCTTCTCAGCAAGAAGTCATGGTCAATTGTGTCAAAAGCGGCACTCATGTCAAGAAGAGAGACGAGTACTAATTTTCCCGTATCTATTGCGAGTATGATGTCAGATAAAATTTTAAGGAGTCCGGTTTCTGTAGAGTGGTGTTTTCTGTAGGCTGATTGAAATTTACTAAATAAATTGTGTGCGTCCATATATGCATTCAGCCGCGAAGACACAATTCTTTCAAGCAGTTTAGCGATAAGTGGTAAATTGGATATAGGTCTGTAATTAATGAGGTCTTCTGCATCTAGCTTAGGTTTTTTTTAAATTGGATTCACTATTGCACTTTTCAGAAAGTCGGGAACTTCTCCAGTGCCTAACGACATGTTGTAAAGTTTACAAAGAAAAGGTGCTAGTTCTTGTATGTAGGATTTGAAAAGCCAAGTTGGTATGGGGTCCAGGGTACAATGCTTGGTTGGAGAGATTCTCGTAATACGTATAATTTCTGCAATATTAGTGTCTGACAGAGTGTCAAATATAGTGTCACCTGGTACGAATGATGGTTCTGTACTAGATAATGTTGATAGCCTAATTTTGTTTATCTTATCTTCGAAGAAGACTGACATTTTGCTTGGGGTGATATTAATAGAAGGAGATTTGTATGCTTGCGGTTTTCCTAAAACGGTGCTCAGTGAATTCCACATTTGTTGAGGGTTTCCACTCTCAGCAGCAATTTTTGTGGTCCAGTAAGTTCTCTTTTTGAATTTCACTTCCTCTCGATATTCTATTTGTGCAGCAATCCATTGTAATCTTTGAGCTTTGGGATGAGGTTGCTTGTATGCTCGTTCTAGTTGACGCATTTTCCTTTTCTTTGTTCTGCATGCTTCGTCGAACCATTGATCGGAAGTTCGCAAACGGCGTTTTTTAGTGACCTCCGGAGCATGTTTATTTAAAAGTTGCGATAAAACTAGATTATATAAGTTAATAAGTTCCTGAGGGGATGCATTCTGTGATGGTTTGAAGAGATCTGTCGTTTTGAGCTCGGATATAAATTTTTCGATGTCGAATTTTCTCCAGTTTCTAGATTTGAGTGTGTGATATTGTGGTGGTTGTCGGTTTGTATTTATTGTAGTTCTAATTAATCGATGATCGGAAAGACCGATATCGATAACTTCTGGAGGTTGTTCTTCGTCTTCCGTTCTGGATATAAAGACGTCAAGAAGCCCTCCAGCATCATGAGTTGATTGCGACACTCTTTGCGTTAAGCCAAAGGAGTTAAGTAAATCTTTAAACCGGTTGCTTGATGTATTGAGTGCCTTTTCCAGATGTATATTTAGATCCCCTGTGATGAATAAATTAGTATATGAGGCTGTTGTTTCTAAAAGAGTTGATAACTCACAGAAAAATGTGTCAGTCAGCTGCTTTGAGCCGGGCCGGTATATGGTGACAAAGAAACAGGTGGAGCTACCAGATGATATTTGGCAGCCAAGACATTCAAAGGTGGAATACTTCCCCAGTGTTAATTTGGTTAGCCTCAAGCCTTGAGTTGCTACGACTGCAATACCTCCGTAATTATTTAGTAGGTTATGTGAGTCTTCTATTTTTCTGGGCCTGGCTTCTTCGACTACTGACAATCCCTTAGAGCGAAGTGTAGTTAGTAGAATAGAAAATAATCGAAGACCCTATGGCAAGAAGTTGTTAACTAACATTTTTGTCAAAAATGAGTTAATTAGCCGTCTAAACTAAATATTGTACGCTCTTTCCATTGGAAATAAGTTCAGCACTTAAAAATAATTAGAACATGTTCAAATCATGGGGATGAACATGTTAACTATACTTCCTATAAAATCAGTTACTAATGGGAAGAACATGTTATCTTATTCAGATGATGGCATGAACATTATTCAATAATAATGTTCATGCCATCGTTCTGAAATTAACACGCCTTTTAATTTGATTGGAATATTTATGGTTAATATAAATTTTACTCTGGCTGTACTGTCATATATTTGTTTTTATTTGAAGACTATTATAATATGTACTTATATATTATTTTTCAATAATTTTAAATGGTACCTACCATGTTTTGTATTATTAATTAACACGCCAGTTACTTTGTAATTTTGGATAATGGATGGTAAAAACGGATAGCATTTGAAGGGTTGTTTGATGTTCGTGTTTTATAAATTTTGAAAGAATGAGTTCCAGAGGCGAAAAAATGATTGTTAATATTATTTAGGGAAAATTAGTATTTTTTTTTGTGCATAAATGCGTTTTTTTACTTTGTAAATACTTTTTTGATATTTTAGTGACATGAATCAATAAAAATTAATCTTGAATTAGCAATAAAACATATTTTTTCAAAGGCGAAATGCAAATGTCTAATATCTCAAAACGACTTGAATGTTAGTCAACAACTTCTTGCCATAGGGCCTTCAATCGTGTTTGCAGCCCTGAAAAGGGCATTTTTTGATGATTTTCTACGGTCATTATCATATCACTATTGTTGTATGAAGGTGACTCAAGTATGGAGTCATCGAACGGATATTTAAGACCTGACTGATAATCTACCAGGCCACAGATGGCGGACTACATGTTTTTTTCTTCTTCTCTTCTATTTCTTCTTCTTCCCCTTATCAGTCTATGGTGGACATCTCTCTTCCACCGATCTCTGTCCTGCGCTGTGTCGGTCACTTGGGGTCACTGATAAAGGTGGCAGAAGCGGCGGATAAAGTGATTAATAATGAGTGATAAATGAACGGTGAAAATTTCGAAACATTAAAGCGTAATTTTTTTTAATACTTATCTCCCGGTCGATTCATTTTTGAAATCAGTGCGCTCAACTACACTGGAATTCTTATCTTTAAAAAAAAATCGTGAAAACTATAATAAAGACAAAATTATATATTAATGATGTTCAAAGTATTGAGTTGTAAAAATCTACATTGCTCAAGATAATCAAAACTCATACTTACAGAAAGGAATATTTAAAATAATTGGGGCAAACAAAAAATTTCTTAAAAAACGTCTGCATTTTCAAATACCTACTTATCTATCCACTTTCATGTTTTATTGATTTTCGGCCTAAAACGGTTCCGTATTCAAAAGCGAAACTCTTCAATTTTGACAGCCGCATTGAATGTCGAATGAATGAATGTTTTTTTTTTGGAAATAGTATATGACAATAACGTCGTTTTTGCGATAATTTACGAACAAAAACTTTATTAAAAGACATCGACAATAACATGAAATATAGAAATCTGTATGAGAAGCCTCTTTTTGACATTTCGATTACACCTCAAATCGTAATTCAATAAACAGTTCTAATTTTCAATTCAACAACCAATCATTCGTCAGGTTTGAATTGGGCATCTTTATGATTGGTACCTACTCGTTTCAAGATGGTCGACAATCCATTACTTATATTATTGGAACACTAATTATTTCAAGTGAATGAATTTTTGACAGTCTTATTACAGATTCTGTGGGATATGGGAGTATTCTTTGGGATATTTATGAAGATTACAAAGGATACCAACTAGTAATTAAAATAGTTTTAAAAATAAGATTTTTTGGGTAAAGTTGTAGGTACCCAACCCCGTTCCGAAACGGGAGTTTTAATAAATAAGTAGGTACCTAGGTAAATATTTCCATTTTTAAGGCCTTTATTAATATTCTCTTTTATAAAATTTCATGGAAGTTTATTGAATATTTTAGGTATTTCATATTTTACTATCCTTTTACCATATTTATTATGTCGTAAATCTAGTACCTACCATGTTTATGTAGCCATAGATGTTTATACTTATTATTATCATCAAGGTACCTTGATACTAATTTATACCATAAGATAGCATTAATAGGCGCAGATGATTGCTTCTTAAAAAGTTTAGATACAAAAATCTTTAGTTGTTCAGGGGATTTATTAATTGCCGAATTATTGCTAATTTGAATATTGACAGATCGACGAATAAGAAACGGTGGAATGGAACATTGCTTATCACAGAAACGCTCCACAAAATCTTGTTATAAATTCAACAGATGTCTCGCCTAGTATCTCGATGCAAGAATTGATTTGCGCAAACCTGATTTTAGGAATGGCTAGATGTAACCCGTCAAAAATGACAGAGCATTCCGGTCGTTTAATAGCGTTTTTTTAGCCGTGAATTCAAACGAAATTACGGAGGTTACATGAAGTTACGGGGACAGACAGACAAACAACGTGATTATTATGTTTGATGACATATGGCTTTGAATGAGGGTACGGATTGTAAGCCCTGAGCCATCGTATAAGAGACTTCCATCCACTTTTCTCCAGGTATATAAATAACTTCGTCTCTGTGAAACTTCTATGATTTATCCTTAATTGAATAAAAAATGTTTTTAATGCATTCACCGAGGGTTACTAATTTAAAATGTACCTATTGATCAATTAGTGTATATTATAGATATCTCACAGAGACGAAACTGTATTAATTATGGGAAAGTAGGTATAGAAGTCATTTTGGGTGTACACAGGACTTATGACCTGTCTTTTTATGGTTGGCTTAAGTGATCACTTTACACAATTGTAACATTCGCCATTTCCACCCATGATAGAATATACCATGCTTATTCATTTTTTGGAAGTTGTATATATGTTCAAATTGCGTAGAAAGCTTTCATATATGAGTTGTAAGCGCCTTTTCCATGCGGCCGTAAAAAAAAAAGTATATTGCTTCCAAAATTCCGCAATCAATTGTAGATTTTCTCATTAGCGACATCTGTGGGGATTTAGGGGAATGAAAATGGCTTTGTACAGGCAGCATGGAAAAGGCGCTTACAACTCATATATGAAAGCTTTCTACGCAATTTGAACATATATACAACTTCCAAAAAATGAATAAGCATGGTATATTCTATCATGGGTGGGAATGGCGAATGTTACAATTGTGTAAAGTGATCACTTAAGCCAACCATAAAAAGACAGGTCATAAGTCCTGTTACACCCAAATGACTTCTATACCTACTTTC
>JADDOH010003871.1:0-104142 GCA_016648135.1 Agrypnia vestita
CTTTGACAGATTCTTGTTGGCCATAACTGCATTTAGTGCACCATTAACTTTGTTTCCCGCAGTTACTCTCTTTTCGATATCATTCTCAGCCTTGCCGTCTCTACTAAACATACTTCCCAAATACACAAACTCGTTCACTTGTTCTAAGCATTCGTTGTTTATAATTACATCACACTTAGTCACTCTTTCGTCTCTCTCGAATACCATCACTTTCGATTTGATGACATTCATCAAAAGTTCACTCTGCATGCATACATCGGACATCCTGGATACCAAGCACTGCAGATCAGCTTCACTGTTAGCCACTAATACTGCATCGTCTGCGTATAGCAGACAGGATATTGTGAGTCCGTCCATTTTCGCTCCAACTTCTAGATCCTTCAGTTCTTTCATACAATTATCCATATACAGGTTGAAAAGCCATGGTGACATTACGCATCCCTGTTTGACACTTTTTGTAATATCAAACCATGATGTGAATGTCCCATTAATTCTCACGCAAGCACTACTTCCTTCGTACAGGGATGCAATTGCCTGTATGAGTTTACTCTTCACCCCATATTCAGACAAAACCTTCCATAACTTTCGTCTTATCACTCTGTCATACGCTTTTTGGAGATCCACAAAGGCACAAAAAAGTTTTTGGTTCTTTGCCAAAAACTTTTCGGTCATCTGGCGCAGTGAGAAAATCTGGTCCATGCATCCTCTTCCACTCATGAAGGCTCCTTGTACATCCCACACTTTTTCTTTCGTTGTCAACCTCACTCTTTCTATCAAAATTCTCGCATACAGTTTGCCAACAGAGCTCAATAGGCTAATGGCCCGATAGTTCGCGCAGTCCATTCGCGACCCTTTTCCTTTGTATAGAGGCATGATAACAGCTCTTCTCCAATCCTTAGGAGTGTAGCTGCCCTCTAAACATTGGTTGAAGAGTCTATGAAGCCACGTGAGTATTACTGGACCACCACCCTTAATGTACTCGGCAGCAACATTGTCATAACCCACAGCCTTGCCATTCTTCATGTGCTTCAATGCTCTTTTAATTTCTTCCACAGTTATTTCATTCACACTGTCGTCACTATTCATAAATCCGTTGGACGCCTCAAAGGAGTCCTCACTCACATTCCCATTACTCTCATACATTTCTTCAAAAAATTCCTTCCATCTATCTTTTATTTCATTCTCGTTTCTAAGCATCTTTCCATTCTTTGACATAATAGCATTCACACAACCTCTTTTCGTACCACTTCGAGACTTTTTAACTTCCTTCCAAAAGATCTTGATATTCTCTTGGAAGTTCTGAGTCAATTTAAGACCCTCGTCCTTCCTCAAACGCTCCTTTCTTTCTTTCACTCCGTGCTTTACCTTTTTCTTACATACAATATATAAATCCTTTGCTAGCGTATATCCATTCACATCTCCATTCTTTGATGCCAAGAGGTTACACCACGCTTTTTTCTTCTCATTTATAAGATCTCTAATCTCGTCATCCCACCATGCATCTCCTTTCTTCCTTCCTTGGACGGTCACACCGCACACTTCCTTGGCTGACTCATACAGGCTCTTTTTGATGTGTTCCCATGCACTATCAATATTGAGCTCTTCCATACATTTCTCATTTAACCTTTCAGCGGTTTTCCTTTCAAACTTTTCCCTGGTATCCTTCTCTTGCAATCTTTCGATTTTGACCCTAGTCGGGGCTACCACTGTTTTCTTCTTAGATCGCCACCCATGAAACAGATTCACTCTTGATACTACAAGAAAGTGATCCGTTTCAATTTCAGCGCCCCGAAACACCCTGGTGTCAACAGTGGCGGACCTCAATCTAGAGTCAATTACAGCGAAATCAATCATTGACCTTTCATTTCCTCTTTCCCACGTATACTGGTAGATTCCTTTGTGTTCAAAAAAAGTATTGGATACAAAAAGGTTCCACTCCAAACATACTTCAAGCAAACTTTCGCCATTTCCATTCGTCCTTCCATCCCCAAATATACCAAGCGCAGACTCGAAGCCATCTCTTCGAGTTCCAACCCATCCATTCAAATCTCCAGCCAAAATCAATCTTTCGCTGTCGCTTTTCATGTCTATGACATCTCTTACACTCGTCCAAAACTCATCTTTCACTTCGTCTTTATCTGAGTTTACAGGGGCGTAACCTACAATAAGAAATACCCCAGTGATCCCAATTTTGAAACGGATCCACATGAGCCTGGCACTAATGAACCCATATTCTTTCATACATTCGACCATTCGCTCAGAAAGCAGCGTTGCAACACCCTGGCACGCTCGGTCTGCCTCTGGGACTCCCGACCACAGTACGAGCAGACTATTGTGTTCCATCTCTCCACTTTCTTTCTTCATACTCTCACTTATACATAGTACATCTAAACATTTACTCCTCATGCTCTCACACATTTCATTCATCTTCCTTTCCATTCCTCCTCTAATATTCCACACACCAATCCGGCATTCTATCCTCCTCTTTGCGCCACCGTGGGGACTACGGCATGACAGGTGTCTAGCCTTGTCGCTACCTATAGGCATAGTTCCCACAATTATTACCTAACACTCACATCAAGCACTCATCTCTCGTTTGCATTTCTCACAATACTTGGCTTACATCTAAACTACACATAATAGTAGGCAAAAATTGTTCACAAACTAAACTACATATAATAATAAATTCCCTTATATACATAAAACTAATAAACAAACAGCTTAAATCTAAAATACACATAATAAGAGTCCAGTTCAAAGTGGTCCGAAACACACGTCGGGCTAGGATCCTAACTTCATTTACAACTATTGTCCTTTTCACACATTGTCTATTTCATATCGATCCGCCTGGTCCAGTCTATCCGCTCGCTCCGCTTGGTCCATCTGTGCTCCGGGTCCATCTGTGTACCAGATGTTGCAAAGGATGCGCACAGGGTTGCTTTGGCGCTGGAATGTGTCACCCCCGAGATCGAAATTTGCTGGTTCCGTTCCACATTCACTTTATGTTTAATATTTATGTTTATTTATGTTTATGAATTATGAATTTATGTTTATTTATGTTTATTTATGTTTGTGAATTATATGTTTAATATTTTAACATAATGTGTATACCTGTTTTGGACGCACTATACGAGGTATCAGATAACTTGGAGAGTTAATAATATTGTCCAAATTTTGGCACAGAAATCGACTCCTGTGCCAAAAACGGTACGCATGACATTAACATCCCTTATAAATTAGAATGTCTGGAAAAGGGTATATGAAAAATAAACCAAATTTATAATTCGAGTATTTTTTGCTGCTTAGTTACTTTTCTGAAAATTTAGTTTTGTGGGGTACAGGCCGAAGCTACACGGTGAACTGGTTAGCTTCCTGGAGTGTAATTTGTGTGATTATTAAACGAATTGAGATGCATTAATATGTGTTATATATCTCGGTATCATAGATGTCTGAGTGTGCGTGACGGAACGAAGGGTGCGTGGAGGTGACCGCGTCAATTTACGGTGGCATACAATATTGTTGTATATTATATCAAGTCCTCGATAAATCTGTAAATAATTCTGGTGTTTGATTGCAAGACCCTGTGTTTAGAAAACGCAGAAGAAGAGAGAAACTCTGTGAGTGGCTAGGCCGGTCAAGAACATCACAGTGTGTAATATATTATGAGTCAACTTATTCCTAATTAAGGTAGAAAGGATCCCTGTCTTGCTACTTTTACTTCTTCCACATCTTAATAGCTGCTTTTGATAATATTATATCATTTACAATAACCCAAATTTTGCATGGTTTTTATAATATAATTATTGTCATCATTGTAATCATTATTAGTTATTTTAATATTTTAAAAATGTAATCCATCAATCCATTCCATTCTGTCAATCTTTTAGAGACAGATAGATATTTGTGAAAAAAAAAATCGATTTAATTACTGCAATGTATGGTTATATTATGGCAACATAAAACAAATAAGATTCGCTTAATTTCGTTTTTTGCTTACTTTTTTAACTTTTACTTACTTTAAATAAATTATTTTGTTATTTTCTATTGATTATAAAATTTTTCAATTTATATATATAGAATGATTTCGATCAACCTTTCATCTCCGATACTATGAACTAAGTTGACAATACCTGTTTTCGGTGCTGGATGATGGTGGGAAATCGTAATTTCCAAAATAGTTGACGAGGACAAACGGGAATGCAAACTTGGCCATCCAGGAAAATCAGCACTGGCTGAGCATTTTCCGGATACCGGCCATCATTTTGCCTTCGAACTGAAAATCCTTCGAAAGCCTAAGAGTCACCATGCACGTCTTGTCAAGGAGGCACTAGAGATCTACAAGTATCCGAGAAATATTAATAGAGATGATGTTCTCAATTAAAAACATCATGGTTTACGGCGCTTCAAAATCAACCTGGTCGTAGATTCCGCAAAGATAGTGATCAGATAATATGTGAAACATACAACACAAGAAAAGTCATGACAACATATGATTCCAATACGGTATTAACACATAATACAGACACCATGCTTTCGACACGGTATTACTAGCCAATACCACTAAGTAAATACTTACAATAACCATGATAATGAACAATACCTACAATGGGATCCGAAACGTTGGCCAGAAAAGTCATAAAAATAAAAACCAGAAGATTCTAAATGGCCGTGCAAACCTAATAACATTCTGTAAATATTTACCAGACGCAACAAAAAAATGTTTTGATTTGTATTTTCTGAGGTATGCCGTACTTGTACGATCTTGATTATAGATGTTTCGATCCCATTACAGGGTACATCATCAGGGCTGATGTGTTGAATACATTTGATGATGATAATGGATTGACCTTACAATGGAATCCAAAACGTCAACCAGAAAGGTCGTAAGAGGCGTAACACACCAGAAAACACAAATCAAAAGATTCTGAACGGCTGCGAAAACCTAACAACATTAAGAAAAATGTTTTCTCCGACACATTAATTTGTCAGCAGGTGTGTGAAGAGCGCGGTGCAACGAGCACAGAATGCGGTGCGCAGGGCACGAGGTGCCGGATTTCCCATATACACTCTGTAGTAGCAGGGTGCACGCTAGCACGATTATTGACAAGCACACAACCTATGATTTTTATGAAGGTTACTATAATCAAAGTTGATAAACGTGTAGAGCATCCAGGCCTGCCCGAACGCTAGTCCCTCGAACGTGAAAATAAACCAATCACGCTCGAGGCGACTCACCAATTAGAAGCCGGAAGCGACCGGCGAGGTACAGTTGCCGGCAAACTTCTTGAAATTTTTTGGCGTAGTTGGGGAATGCGCAGAAGACAAAATTTGGGTCTCGTTGGTGGAATGGTACATGCGCAAACTTTCCGCCACTACGCCGTAAAATTTCAAGATTTTTGCTGGCTACTGTACCGACAAGCAGCCCGCTGTACCACCACCTCACTTTTTCGCCGACCTTCGTTCAGTATGCCACGCGCTAACTGTACTCGTCCTATATTATTGTAAACCTATTTCTTTGACAAACCGACAGTGTAAATTGTTAGTACTTTTTCATTCATCCTGCATCACCTACCACCTTAGTTTGCCGCATACATTCTCAGTGCCTTTAATTCACGTACATGCCTTCAGCTTCATACTTGCTATCTTTGTAGATTTCATGTTTCGACAGATGGACATGACCTTTCTACAAATACGCACATTTCGATTCATTTACGAGATTATTTCAATAAAAGCATATATTTCGCGACAAAAACAAGACCCAACATCTGGGAACATCTGCCAAAAACGTATCCTTATGCTTTGTCTGTAATGATCAATGTTTTTTTTTACATATTTAGTACTTAAATACCATAATAAATACATATATTCAGTTGTATACATATCAACTAATACATAAATGATATCAACTTATTAGCTGAGATAGTGAAATTGGTAACACGCTGTCCGCGTAAGACAGAGGTCCGTGGTTCGAATCCAGGTTCCAGCATTTAATTTTTAATTATAAAATAATAATAATTTTATTATTTCATATTTATGTATGTCTCTAAATTTCATTTAATTATTTCTTATTAAATATTACGGTACTTGTTTCCTTAAATAAATAATAAATATATATATATATATAAATATAAGTTAGTAATAATTTCTTTGGGGGTAACACGCGTAAAAATCTGGTCCTCAGAAGGATCATTCATCAACCGACGTTTCGCCTGAATCACAACAGGCATCTTCAGGGTGCCTTGTTAATAAATTTTCGTCACGGGGTCAGTCCGTTCGTATCGGAAGCTTACTACCAAGTGAGGTCTGGCAAGTCAAAATCTAAATTTGGGTACTTCGGTCATTATCAGCCTTAATGGTTTTTGGGAATTTGGTATTGAATATTGGGTATTCCCGGCCGTTGCTGGCCTTAATGGCGTTTGTCTGGTTCCTTATGTGCGCTTTGTACTCGTTGTTGCTTCTGTTGTGTCGATATTTACCTGTTCGGTGATTGTATTAAATTGTAATTATTTATAATATTTAATTAACAATTAGTTCATTTATTAATTCTAATTTCTCTAGCTGTAATCCTATGATATTTGAGTGTAAAATATATAAATCCTTATTAATATCCAAATGAAGTCATTTTTCCAAAAGATTATTAGAAAATTTGGAATTATTATTATTTAATTATAACAACAAGCCTAGAAAATAAAATGATCTAAGGCGCAACTTTGGGCGGAAGAAGACATGAAAGATTGTTACAATTATTGTGACAGCCTTTCAAGTCTTCTTCAGCCCAAAGTGGATGGTTGCGCAGCATCTGACTGGAGCGATACTATAGTCAGCCGTGAGGACAAGACGTGTGAAGATGCATTACGAGACTAATTTCGTCCGAACGAGGCCACTATATGTCAACACTGACATAAGGAAAACATGTGGAGACTTTATTTTTGCATCTCCGCGGTACGAGAATTTGTGCATCCTTACGTCTATGACGACAGCGTCCCCCCTCCTACACTCATTTTGATTTTTGATTTGATGATTAATTTGAGACGCCCAGTCAGTTGCTTGGTGCATGTGAAAGGGTCTGATGAAAAGATCCGAGAGACAGTCCACGACCCAATTAGAATAAAGAAGATAAAAAAAATATTAAAGAGTTAAGGTAATTATTATGGTCGTTGGACATATTTCAGTGTTAAATAAAAGGTATATTTTATACTAACCGTATATTTTACTGAGAAGCAAATCTCGACGTTTCGCTGAAGTCTTATTAGCTTCATCAGGTTAGCCAGATACCTAGAATAGTGAGAGAATCCATTGAAATAAACAAATATCCTAAATTCAACAGAGACTACAACATAAATTATTACAAACTATCACTACCACCTTTACGATACGTTGCAGAAAAGCTCGAAGATGTAATTAATACATATTGCAAACTGGCGACCTCTATCGTAAAAGAAGTGAATACTGCACATCAAAGTACCTACATATAATTTACGACCTCGGAAGAAATCACACCTCCGCCGTGATAAGACGCTCACCTGATGAAGTCGAATAAGACTTCAACGATACGTCGAGATTTGGTTCGAAGAAAAAAATGTTTAAGGAATACGTGTTACATCAATATTTTTAAACTAAGCTAAACGCTTGTGTTATGAAAGTAGTACTATCTTGCCGCTGTTCTGAAATAAGACTCTTAATCATTACTAGGCGAGGACTTTAACTGCTAGACCAAAAATTGGCACATCAAATATAGAAGCATATAAGAAAATATGGAACCCAGCCTAGGAACCGATAACAATATTCGATATATAATTAGAAATGTTTTTTTTATGTACTTTAACTATTGTTATGGGGGAAGTCCCAAATCGCTGTGTGGATAAATTATGGCGCAATGGAGCCAGACATCATTCACAAAAATATAAGTGTTTATTTTTATGTTTATCATGAATATTAAGATTTTTTGTAAAACTAACATAGTGAAGTACCAAAAAATAAAATCTTTCAAGTCCGAGTTGTACTCGCCTACTATGGGTTCTGTACGTATATATTCCTTTAGCACCTGATACCTGTAAATGGGCTAACGACCCAAGCTAGCAGCACTAGTAGCTTAAGATGAGTGAGAGCGAGATATGTTGTAATATAGTAAATATCGGGTAATGAAAATATTTAAATAATAATTAATTCAAGAACTTCATTTTGTCAGTTGTCCAATACTATGGTACGACATATTCGTTGGAACGAGCCTATAAAAACCTCCGCAGACCGGTAACAGCTCTTTTTTTCAACGTCGTGTGCTGCGTGCTACCACTCTTTTCTACTAGGGTTCGGGATATAGGATCTTGTGTTCCTCCCGGTAATAAACATTGCAATTCTGCTTCTTCTGACATCAGCTAAATCATTAGGTATTATTCTAATCATTGTGTTTATTCTCATTTTGCAGAACCCTCAAAATCGTACACCATAAGTCATAAATCAAAATCGTAACTCGTAAACTTCGTAACAGATCGTGAACTAGTAAACTTCGTAAACTCGTAAAAATCGTAACTATCAAAATAATCATCGAAGTCATACCACGTGTTCGTATAAATATTTTTAAATGCCTCTAATATTAAAAAAATCGTGATCTACATTAGAAGATCATGCAAAGTAAATCTAAACCGTAGTGTTAAGTATAATTTAATTAACCTGTTAGAATCGCATCTGTATTCTGAAGATAATAAATCATTAATATTTCGAAAATTGCAACTAAACATGAATTAAAATTGTCATCATTTTAATGTGACAATTTCTTATACCTGCAAATAATGAATTACCTCAGACCACGTCAAATCTATTTCCTATGACTCACTCAGTGGAGATAAATCATGGAATCACAAAACAGAGCGAGGCACAAAGTTCGAAAATTGGAGTACAGAAGCTGATGGACGACGGACGCTGAGGGTGTGGCCAGACGGATCCTGAGGTGCGTGAACACCTTACGATGCTTCCATGCGGTTCTACCAGGGAAGACGCCGCCCTGACCCAGCCGTGCATTTTGGATCTCAACTCGCGGAATTCGTCAACCTAATCTTAATGATATTAATCATGTTTTAGGAATGATTGTTAGATAGTTCCATTACAGGGATGGTGGCCAATTTATTTAAATTGATCGTAGTAAATAACCCAGGTTTAGATAGTTGTTAGGGCGTAACTAGAAAACATAAGAGATCTTTTGTACCTAAAAACTTATTGTAATAAATTTTGTTAAGATACGTATAAGATAATCAATCTGTTTCAGTAAATCATGTAAAATCCACCTAAACCAGTCATATGATCTTCCCGTATTAATTCCTTCTGTGCACACTGTACTGAGTCAAATCCACGAGAACCCTTGCCTCGTCTCTAACGTTGGCGACCGGTAAGGAAGCGTGACGGGCTCCCTGTGAGCTGTGAAATGCAAGATCCTTTAGATCGACAACCGCAGAGTGATCTAGACCGTGATGAGCCACACACCTCCCAACATGACGCCCAACACCTCCCAATGTCAAATTTAAACGTAAAGTCCATAATTTTTTTATCAATCCAGATATTTCACATGTAAGATGTATATCTATACCTACGTATATTTTTATCAATTAATAAAAATTGTATGGATTTGACATTTGGGTGTGAAATATCTCGCTCTTACTATCTCATACTAAAGGCGCTGGTATGCTTAATCTCGAAGTACCTACATACTAACATTAATTTATCCCACACATTTTATTTCTGAGAAATATCTAAGGTCTGGGGAACCTAAGATCTTGCTATACAAAAATAAAACAAACAATTGAAAAGAAAGAGATTTATTGTCAATTACAATGCATTTAAACGTTTTAAAATATTATACTATGATAAAGAAACATTTGAGATTTATTTATTTATTTTTTATTAATAAACGCCCTAGTGGGCTTTTACAGTTCAAGAAAATTAAAAGGATTTTTGTACACCTAACGTAAAATATTTTTAAAGTAATCAATTAAAAATAATAATAAAATAGAACATATTTAAGATAAATGAACAATATAAAATGTAACAATATAAATATAACAATATAAAATGTTCAATAGAAATGAACAATATAATATATAAACGATGATTAGTACACAAGCAAACTGTAACAATTAGAGACCTTTAAAATAAAGATAATTAAATTACTATACCAGATGAATAAAATAAACCAAAAAATAAAGCTAAAAGATAAAATAAAAACATATTTGAAAAAGAAATGCACAATTATTAGGATACTTTAAAATTAAAAGTAAAAATTTATTCCATCAAACTGTAATTAATTCTATTGGTGTATTCTAAGTCTAAGTAATTATTTAATTCGGGTCTGCTCCTACAACGAAAAATGTCTACAAATTCCGATAATTTGTGTCCAAGGCAATTCATGCGTGTTAACGGTGAATTTAATGCATAGTTATTCTCTACAAAGAACATTAGAGATGATCGTTAGTGAAAATAGATACAAGTTGGAGGATTTAAAAGGAAAACAAAAGTATTAATACTCCAGGGCACCCTAACACTTGCCTTATAACCTTACAATAATTCTTTACCATGCAGAACAGTTTTGGATAATATATCGCAAATATGTCGAGTTGAGCACTGGTAAAGTTTTGTGTAACATTACAGAAGTTCACTAATTCATCCCACACATTGGCTAGGAGATGTTGTCTGCACGAAAGAGAACATTGACATACATACAGATTATAATAATAAATAGTAATTATATTTTTATCGCTTCTGCCGTGAGTTCTTTATATGTGATTCTTCTGTTATATGTGAGCCTTTATTGTAAAATAACTTTTTCCATACAGCGATTGGGGATTTCTCACCATAACAATAGTTAAAGGACAAAAAACACCTTTTCAATGATACATCGCACGTTTTTATTGATACCTTGGTTAGAACGCCCGTCTTCCTTTGAATTATTTTCGAAGTTATACTTCTTTAGACGTGTTTCGATGCATTATACGACGGAAGTTTTCACAATGTGAAGTTATTCAAAATATCTCTGTTTTTAACATAATTATTTTTTTATTTTATTTATCACTTATTATTCATGTTATTTTAATTTAAACTAAATTAAACTTTGTAATGCACACACGTTGAGTTAATTTATCACGAGTATAGTTTCAAAAGGAGCAGTCCCTCTCACCATCAGGTGTTATTTATAACTAACCTAAATACATAAATTATTAAAATATTTGCGTAGAATAACGGGTCGCGGAACATTGGGGGTAATGTTTTGTGTAGTTTTTAAAGGAAAGATGCTAAGCAGTTGTTGTTTATGAGTTTTTTCTCAGAATTCAAATTTTTTTGAATTTAAACGGTTTCCAACTGTTTATTATCAAACCTTTACGAACAACTGAGTGTAGTAGTTTTAGTCTGTGATTATCAAAAGAATGGTTGATATTTATTATATTGTTGGCGAATTCTGAGAAATTGTTGTTTGTTAAACAACGGCGATGTTCCTTTATTCTTATATTTAGTTTTCTTGTGGTTTGGCCAATGTATTATATTTACTCTCACAGGTTATTTCGTATATCCCACTCTTGTCTAATGTATTATTTTTGGTTATTGAATTAAGAAGGATTTTACCAATATTGTTATTAGTATAAAACGCGGGTTTTATATGTACGGGGAAATTATGAGTAATTTTGTTGGAAACTGGGCCAAAATATTATGTTTTCCGCCATAAGACTAACACTACTGAAAACAGTTATTCCGCCATAAAACTAACACTACTGAAAACAGTTATTGGCGGATTCAAGTTTACGATATTGATACAGATTACACAATTCTGTTATTGATCCATGCTTTTATTTGGAGAATGAGGAAATTTTTATTTCTTATCTTTAAGTCTTTATATTAACCAGTAAGTAAGAAATTAGTGCCATCTCCATTGACTAATTTTCCATGTTGCGTCAATTGATTAATTAATTTATTTAAGTTATGTCATCGAGAATACGCCTGTGTGCAGAATTTCAGCTCGATTGAATATTGGGAAGCGGGTGAAATTACGATTATAAGATTCAGTCAAGACAGACAGACAGATGAAGCTATATGTAAGAGTGGTAATAACACATGTTTTGTTTACCGAGGGATTTATTTATGCAATAATACATGTGTCTTAAATATACCAGAGGAGGGACATACTTCCACCATGCCCTAGTCTCCTGCCCTAAATAAGGGGTTTAGTTAAACTTTGTATAATTTTATACTCTGTGGTTACCTACCACCGCTTCCCAGCTTTACCAATACGGGGAACTGCGACAAACCGAAATCGCCAAGAAAACTGTTTATGATTTAAAAAAAAATGAAAATTATGTATTATATAATCGTATATACGTCTTTCGTAAATAATACAAAATTTTCAAATAGCTTTCAATTTTGTATGAATGAGTACCAAAAATCTTTTCAGTAAAAGATGCTACATGACGCCAAAATAAATATATAAATTTATTATTAAATTTGATATAATACTGGTTCAAATATTTTTTTTAAATAAAAAGACAATTTGAAAAAACAAATGTGTTTAACTTCTGTTGGAAACCAGATTATAACGAAATATTTTTTTATGATATAGTTTTTTTCTAAATACGAAATTCTGAAATTAATGATAATTTTGTTTGAAAAATGTTGATAAAATTATCGGTAAATAACATTGCTACGTGTTGGTACTTGATTGTCAACATTTGTTGAAACGTTGATTTGTCAGGAATAAGAAAAGTATTATGCCATAAATTATAATGAATTGCAATATGCATCATTCATTATGCAAGTGAAATCAGTGAAAAAAGGCTCGTCAAAGGACATGTATGGTTTTTTAAATAAAATGGTAGTGAGTGAGGATATAGAGTTAGTATTGGAGCTAACTGATTGTGTTTGTATAAAAATACATATGTTCCAAGCTAAAATACTGATTTATAGACGATGTTACAAGCTACAATACTCATCTATGAAAGTGGATTAGACAAGCCCTGTTTTTCAGGACAGAAGAGTGTAGCTTACCCCGATGGGGAAATTCCGAGATGTATTAAGTGTTTAGTTTATTCATATCATTTAATCGCCAATGTATCGGCGTTTATTGGACAAGAATGGAATTTTGATTGCTTAATACATACACATAAAACAAATTAATTAGGATAATATGTAACAAGCCTCTCGGCCACTACCTACCTCGCTAGATATCTAGAAATATCTGTTTTGAAGTAGGTAGCTTTTTTTTTTATTTTATTCCCTTAGATCGCCATCTAACATTTATTTTAAAAGAAAGTACATACAGTGAAAATCAAGAGCAAAAAATATAAAAGTATCATGCGAGATGCAGGAAAAATGGAAATAAATGCAAATGATAGTTTTATGTTTCTTATCAAAACAGCGTCCTCCATATGCATCTACAAAAACAATGGAAAGCTAAACTAAAAGTATAAAAAACTAACCCATAAAAACCAAGTTTTTACAATACTCCCTTTCGCTTTGAATCAGATTTCGTGTCTATACACGCGTCGGGCTAATTACTCATATAGAATAATTCCAATATGAAAAAAAAAACATTTAAATTACTAAAAATACAAAATTATACTATAATTATTAATTTTTTTAAACCAAAATTTTGTAAGATCATTTTAATCGTCGCCACGAGTCTACCTGCAAAGTTTCAGCTGGACTTGATCATGGGAAAAGGGTTAAAAATCGATCCAAAGTTTTTTCGTCAGACAAATAAGCAAGCAGACGCTACGAGAGTTAAAAGAGAGTACAAAAAGAAGAATATATTGAAATGCAACGAAGAAAAATGCTAAAAAGATAAATAAAATGAAAAAAAGTGAAAATCAGGGCTAAAAAATCTATAAAATATGAAACAATAGATAAAATAAAATTAGTAATAATCACAATAAAATAAAATAATCACAAATAACAAACTATAATAAAATATGTTACAGTTAAATAGCACAAGCAAAAATAATCACGGTAAAGAGAACAATCTAGAATACAACTTCGTAACAGATAAGAGTTACAAGTAAAGTGAAATAATTAAAATATGTGAGAATGAAAAAAATAAGAGGTTATTTTCACTAGCGTCCTCATTTATTTGATGTACAAAAATAAAAAAGTATGGATTTTTTGTGAAGTGAGCTAATGCAGGCGTATTTTGCGCTGTGCGGAACCTATGGCGAATGAGGCTTCACGAATTCAGGTTATTTGGAAAGGAAACAATTTTCTTTTGGCGCAACGATCTTTTTTGGATACATTCCAATAGCAGCGGCCTTGCCTTGGAAGAAATAAAATATTATGATATACGTTCGCATCATCCCTTTTTAATTTTCACATGTATTATTTAAATATACTTTCATTTTTATGATCCTACTATAAGATAAAAGTATACGAGTAACTCATTTAGTTTTCTTTCAGTATGATTGATTTTTATTATTTAGTCATTATTCTTTCAAATAATGTTACATTTATTTTTTGATCGCAACAGTTTCTACGTCTAAATATATCAATTACACACAAAGCCATATGTTTAATGAAAAAAATAGATATGTCCATTTGATACACGAATAAAATTATTCTCGTGTACCCAGAGGTCTTTTCACTTAAGCTCACTCTCTTTCACTCACATAAGCTTGCAATTGATTTAGTGTGAGTACAGTGCGTAAAAGGTGTACTGTTTCGTTGTGCTAAGTTTACGGATACGCCCCTCTCGTATCCGTGAACTTAACACAAAGAAACAATGCGCTTATTACGCACTGTACCCACTAACTCAATTACTAATTGTTTATTATTTACATACATTTGTTTTACATAAATTACTAATCAACTCCACACTAGGTAAAAACCTGTTCTGGCTACGCTCACTTAAGAGTTATGCAATAGTAACGTTAAATAGTAATAAATAACAACAGTAAATAAATAAAATAATATGTGCAAGCTTATATGAAATTACCTATATTCGTATATTCATTAGCACTGTGTTTATAACGTGTGATGAAAGAATGATTATCGGTCTTGTATTTTTTATAGGTCCTTAGATCAGAGACCGTGTGGAGTTGAACTCAGTATGACAAAATAGTAGGTGACCTAGTTCTAGTGAGTGAGAACTACGATGGCCTAAAAACTGTGCATTCGCCCATCAAAGCCACAGCATCACAAATTAACCTAAAGATCAACATGCAAAAGATCAAGACGATGTAAACCTTTAGAAATAACAGAACAACATAAACATATAGAAATAACAGAACAACATAAACTCTTTACGGTGACAATTGTCTACGGCGACAAAATAGAAAGAATGGACAGACAAATATATCTACGCACAGTTATAAAGAAAGACAAAAATTTACATGTTGAAATTCAGAAAGTTTACATTGTTTAAAATGAGTTAGTTTTAAGTTAAGAAATTTACATATCCAGAAAGAATATGAGGCTGAAAAATATTAAAATCAAAACTCCCGGGAACACCAAATTGCGTGCCTTCAATATTATTCTTAAACCATTTATAAAATCAGGGTTATAAAAAATGACCCTCAAAGAACAACGGAGATTATTCTGGCTTGAAAATAAAATATTAAGGAGAATAATGGAGCTAGATCTGGTATTGCAATAGGCACGTGGAGGCACAGAGGCAATGGAGAAATTCGATTTCTATCACAACATTTCATAACCAACACTACCAGATCTAAATAAATGAGAGGGCATTCGTGTTTTGCAAGCAGCAATAGGAATGAGCTGGGCTACTTTTAGCAAACTCAAACATATCTTCGAGAACAAAGAGATATCAATTAGCCTAAAAAGAAAAGCCTTGGAATCATGCATACTGCCAGTGATGACATATGGATTGGAGACTATGGCTCTTACAGAAAAGTGTAGAAAAGCTCAAATGCACGCAACAATCCATGGAGAGATCCATGCTTGGAGTAAGCCTAAGAGATAGAATTAGAAATTACGAAATTAGGCGCAGAACTAGAATATTAGATACCATGGAACGTGTAGCGAAGCTAAAATGGCAATGGGCACGACACGTTGCAAGGCAGAATGCTACAAGATGGCCTCCCAGATTTCTGAAATGGAGACCTCAGGAGAATAAAAGAGGCTTTGGAAGACCTCAAAAGAGATGGGCCGATGATATAATCGCTGTGGGGGGAAAGAAATGGCTACAATTAGCAAACAACAGGGAAAAATAGAAAAAGAAGGAAAAGATCTATATCCAGCAGTGGAAAGACGAAGGCTGGTGAAGAAAAAGAAGAAGCAGCAACAGAGCCATTAAAATAGTACACGATGCTAAACCAATTTAATGCAGACCTCTGAACAGACACAGAAAATGGTTCATGGACAATGTACTGGCTGATCTGAAGAAACTAGGAGAGATAGAGGGATGGCAGCGACAGCATTGAATCGGAAGAAGTGAAAAGGCATCGTCATAAGCTATCAGAATCGTATTTTTTTTGAAAAGGTACTGAAAAAATTACTTGAAATTGACGTCGTCGGCCCTATTAATGGATCGGAACACAGGCGGAAAGGTCGGAGACTCTCTAGAATAATCCAGAAAACAGTGCACCGACAGTTTTAGCGTTAGACGATATAAGCAAAATTAATGACAGAATTCTCCCACCACCACCAGTTTGAACTCAGTAAAATAAAATCAGGAAGAACATTAATGAAAATTAAATAGAAGCAATCGAAAGCTTAAATAGGCTGCGGAGGATAGAGCAGAGATGCAAGACTCTGCGGCAAACCAATGGCCAAGATCGAAACTACTAAGAAGAACAGACACCTTACCATTGTCTTCTTGTTTGTATTTTCTGTGGTATTTTGCCGTATTTTTAAGAAGTTTCTAGCTCAGTTTCTGATTCCATTGCAGGATCCACATTAGCTCCGATGATAGACCTTGCAGTGGTATCCAAAACGTTGGCGCATACCAGGTAAATGGTACCGAAAAGTCGTAAAAACATGGCATGATGCCCCATAAAACACAAACCAGAAGATTTTGAATGGCCGCGAAAACCTAAGAACATTATAAACCTTTCCATTGACTCGATAGAACATTATATATTAGGTCCATACATATGAAATTGGCGTTTCGCCATACTGGCAAATTTGATCTCAAATATCTTCTCTTTGGTTAGGAATTCAAAATCCAAATTTATACAGTTATTTACTCATGTATTTGTGTTTTGAAAATTATAATTCATTTGTTTTTTTCTCAATTGTTTTTTTCTTTGCGTCACTCAGTTTACAAAATGAAAAACTTGAAATATCGCGTTATTTACGAGTACGAGTTCCACCGTGGCACCAGTGCTGCAGAAACGGCTCGAAGGATTAATGATGTGTATGGCGACGGTGCCGCAAAAGAAAACATAGTGCGTTTTTGGTTCCAACGTTTTCGTTCTGGAAATTTCGACCTGCAGAACAAGCCCCGTGGACGGCCGGAGACCAAAGTTGATAATGAAGAATTGAAGGCTATTGTGGAAGCGGATCCATCGCAAACTAAATCCGAGTTAGCTGCAGGCTGCGGTGTTAGTGATAAAACTGTTTCAATCCACTTGAAGCAAATTGGTAAGGTGAAAAAGCTTGAAAGGTGGGTACCTCACGAATTGAGTGAAGCAAATCAACAAACGCGCGTTGACTGCTGCGTTGCATTACTCAACCGGCACAATAATGAAGGGATTTTAAATCGAATCATTACCTGTGATGAAAAGTGGATCCTGTACGATAATCGGAAGCGCTCATCGCAATGGCTGAACCCTCCCGAACCAGCCAAACCATGCCCCAAGCGAAAATTGACTCCAAAAAAGATACTTGTGAGCGTTTGGTGGACTAGTGCTGGTGTCGTTCACTACAGCTTTCTTAAATCTAGCCAGACGATTACGGCAGATGTCTATTGTCAGCAACTGCAAACCATGATGGAAAAGCTAGCTGCTAAACAACCAAGGCTGGTTAATCGCTCTAGGCCACTGCTGCTTCATGATAACGCTAGACCACACACTGCACAATAGACGGCTACCAAATTAGAGGAGCTTCAATTGGAATGTCTAAGACATCCACCGTACTCTCCGGACCTTGCCCCAACAGATTACCATTTTTTTCGAAATTTGGATAACTTCTTGCAAAGGAAAAAATTCAACTCCGATGGGGCAGTTCAAACCGCCTTCAAAGATTTTATTGATTCCCGTCCGAATGGTTTTTTTAGTAAAGGGATCGATGAACTACCTATGAGATGGCAAAAGTGCATAGATAGCAATGGTACATACTTTGATTAAATAAATATATTATAATAAAAAAAATCGGCTTTATGTTCCTCCCATACTAAACCTCAATTTCATATGTAAAGACCTAATATTTATATTGTTGGTATGATTAAATTCTTATAATTTTGGGGCACGTCCATAGACAACTAAAATATATAAATATGAACTATTGTACACATTATTTCTTGGTACACAACCTAATATCACAACTGATTTCAATACGTTTGACTCGTTTAGCAAAAATTACGACGACTTTTTCAATTTTAACACAATTATGCAAAGTTCAAACTAAATGCTCTTAATAAGTGTAATGCCTCAGTAAAAAGTAGCGCTTTATTTCAAGAATACGTTTTTACATAAGCGACTCGGTTTAGAAAGAAATTTCAAATTAAAAAAAACAATGTCTGCTTAAAGAATACGTTTTGTTTACTAGGGAATAAAGTATGCAAGAATAAATATTTTTACTGCAGTATAAAATGTGTTTTAAACATAAGCAAGGGAGGACTTTCTTCCGTTGTCACCCAACTCTCTTTCCTAAAGAAAGGTTTTGTTCATCCCTGTAAATTTTATACTCTGTGGGTACAACTTATCATAATTAATAAACGGTAAATAATATTTTACTGAAAATGTCGTAATTAATTCGGTAATAAATTATGGCAATGCGCTATAGTGGGTACACAAAGTAATAAATAAATTAAGTTATCTTATTGTAAAGTAGGATACGTGGATTGTCTGTCACTAGAGAATTTACAAGAAGATTTTACGCCTCTTTGAATTCATGCAGCTTTTCAAATACATAAAATTTAAATGAAATAACTGCGCCATCAGCGCAGTAGGAAAATTGCCAGAAGCTTTGTGGAAGAGAGGAATTTTTTATTCCCCCTAAGAAATCCCCTGCTTCAAAATACTCGAGATTTAAATATTATTTTCACTCGTATGTGTACAGATAAAGTTATCCCAATAATAATATTTTCGTTGTCTTTCTGTCCGAAACTTCCTGTAACGTCCGTAACTTATTTTGTAAAATATTTTTCCTTTTTTTTTCTTATTTTTTAACAAATATTTTTTTTAGGAACCGATATGTAAAAGTACTGTCGTTTTCGAAGGATTACAGCTAATAATATATAAATAGGTAAAATAAAGTATGACTGAGAGGGTCATGTTCAAACTATGTGCGTTTGTATATTACGAACTTTATTATTCTGAGTGAATGAACTACTCAGTTTAATTTCAGAAATAATCTTTCACAAGCTCAGTAATCTTAAAGAAAAATAATACTGGAATCGAAACTGAAAAATGCAGGAATCTAAGAGAATTGTCATAAACTTCAACCGTTCAATAACCACGTGTAGTGTGGTTGGCAACCGTTTATTAAAATTAATTAATTATTCATTCACTATAAAAATGATAACTTGTCGAATCTGTAAAAAGGAGTTGATTACAATTAATGGAATGATATAAGGTAGTTCACCATAATCTAAATAAATAAAAATGTGAATGTTCGTTTACACAAAATCTAATCTCTGAAAGTTCTTCACCGATTGCTTTGAAATTTTGGCACAATGTAGCATTCAAATACGAGGATGTTGTTGTGTACTTTATTTGTTTATGTTTGCCTAATATTTATTTATATAAATAAAAATGTAAATGTTCGATTGTTTAAAATCTTAAACCTCCCAAAGTTCTTTTTGACAAAAGCATTCGAATTCGCACAAATCATTTAAAAAAAAATGCCCCGGTACCTAACATTGACAAATATTTAGGTATAACATTTTTCAAATAATTTTTTATTACATTCGGTTATCTTCGTTTAAATAAATTTTGAATTGATGATAAAGTGCAGCCTATCATATCGCGATATTTCAAAATAAGGGACATGTATCTGTGAATACTGTCTATGATTAATTTTCAATTTTGATATTTCAGAGATTATCGTTTTAAACGAGATTGTTCCGAGGTTCATAAAAGGTATTATTACCACATTGCATTACAATATTAAACTAAACACAATAACAACTTACATCGTACACCCTACTTACGAGACTCTGTAATTAATATTGCATCATCCACGTACAGTAAACAGCATAAATAAAATCGCTCATTCTCCTGTATTCATACTTTCCAGTTTTTTCACACAATTATCAAAATGAAAGTTGAACAGCCATGAAGGCATTACATAACCCTGTTTAATTCTAGATAGCTAATGTTCGGGCGTACCCCATTAAAGCTAACCATCTGTCGAAACGTCGGGTATGTATTTGTATAAGTACTTTTTTTGCAAAATATATAAACTTTATGCACTGATTTATATTTATATATTTATAAACTTTATACACTATTATCGTTAATTAAAAGGTTTTTCAATAAAAATATTAAAATATAGTTTACTTATTTATTTAAGAACTACAGTAAAATTTCTAAAACTTCTGAAAAAAAAGATCTTTATTTTTTCATAAATTTTAACATACAAAATCAACTAGAAAAAATAATAAAATGTTCTATATCTTGGCATTTTATAGCAACTTAGATTATAAAAAAAAGTAATTATAATATAAAAGTTATTTATAATTACCGCATGTGGTAAAAAAATCAATCTTATATTCATCACATATCGCTACCTTACATTTGACACAAATAATTTTGGTCATACGTTTTTTCTTGTAGTGGCACTTCCCGCACGTTTTTCTTTTATGATCTTCTTGTTTCGAAGAAGGTATAGAATAAAAGAAAGAATATATAAATCGGTTTTTCCTCTATGTTTCCTTGAAGCAATTGAATGACGCTGGTCTGCGAGGAATCTTAAAGAATTCTGGAGTTTCTTGTAAGAACTTATTCCACAGGGGAATAAGTTCTAATTCTAAATAAATGTCGAGGTGTACTCATTTGACATTCTTCGGAATCAGATGGCTCATAATTTTTGTTACTTTAGACATCGTCTTCCAGCACAAAGTTATCCGTTTCATTGGTGGACGCATCATCTTGGTCTTCGAAATTATACTTGGTTTACTAACTTCGATATCGCATCATAATTTATTGAAGATTTGGTAAAAATGTATAACAAACACAAAAAACAAAAAACTAACGTTAAAGCTAACCATCCGTCAAAACGATGGGCAAAGCTCAAGTATCTCGAAAACTATAACACTTATCTACCCGATGCCACTGCAGCGACTTCACTGGTGACCGAGTTGGCCAGCTAAGACAATGTATTCAGATTCACCATTAAACAGAGACCGCTTTTTTTCTTAACGATTCCCGTCGATTCGACGGAGGTTAGCTTTCTAGGGTTAACACCTTTTGTAATATCAAACCATGGTATGAATGATCCATTGACTCTTACACATACAGTACTCGTATCGTATAGGAGAGCAGTTGCGTTTTTACTGTTCACCTTGTAACCAGAGAGTGTAACTTCTATAATATTTCTCTTATAACTCTGTCATAAGCTTTTTGGAGATCCACAAATGCACAGAAAAGATTTTTGTTTTTCGCTAAAAAAAATTCACACAAAAAAACTAAAAAACACTCGCAAAGAGAATATCTGATCCAGGCATCCTCTTCCACCGACAAAAGCCCCTTACATGTCCCATTCTTTTTCTTTCATCACCGACCTTACTCTTTCTAACAAAATTCTTCCATAAAGTTTGCCGACCAAGTTCAAAAGACAAATTCCCGCATTGCATTCTCGACCCTAACCTTTATAAAGAGGCATAATAACTGCTCTCCTCCTGTCTAAAAATCACATTGTGAAAATACGAACTGTAAGTATGTGAAGTAAAACAGAGACGATTTGACTCAGATATTAAGGTAAATAAAAAACACAATTAATTGGGATACGAATCTATAGATAAAATATATCTGTTTGCTCCATGTATATATTTGGTTGGGCTTGTCTATTTTTTGCAATAAATCAACTTTTAAGTCTAATCAAATATGCTATAAACTTAATATTCCCTAAAATATTTTGGTCTAAAATTGTCAAAATTATATGTAACTTAAGGGGGGGGTAAGGTTTTTAACTTTTTTTTTGCATTTTATTTTTAATTTTTTAAATTAATGTATAACATCGCAAGAATATTGTGTCAAAATTTCAAGTCAATCCGAGCAAAATTGACGAAATTATGAACATTTGAGCGATACTCAGACTGATTTTCTATACCTGCTCGGGCAGCTGAGAGACGCGCTCACCTGCTACCGGACGTGCTATTTGTATTGGAAGAGTTTTGCGTAGACAAGGACAAAAAGATGCTGATGATGAAAGCTCATTGCTGTGTGAACATGGCATCGATGATTATGTGTAAGTATAAAATAAGTGTTGAGTTTTATTTTGAATTTTACAGTGTGCAAAACTTTAAAGCGTATTCCCCACATCTCACGTTTTCAAAGTCGGTGTCCATCATAACTTCAAAACTACTGCACCGATCCTTATGAAATTTTGAACACTATTTCTGTACATAATTTACGAGGTAACGCTGGAGAGTTTTTTTTCAAATTTGTTATTAATTTTTATTTTTTAATAACAAATTAGTCGATATTTTTCGCAAAAAATCGCGTTTTTCCCTTCAAAGTGTTCCAAAATTGAAATTTCAAAAAACTCTCCCAGCGTTACCTGGGAAAACCTATTATATAACGAATGAACTTTGATTTTTTGATATCAGATGATCTAGCACCAAGTTATGATGGACACCGCAATTCTCCTTTTTTCCGAGACACGTCCGAATAATTGCTGCCGTTGCCGTATTTTTTAATGTTTCTTCTTGAAAATTTTACACAATATTCTTCAAATGTCATACTTTAATGTACTTTTGGTTTTAATAAAGAGATTTTAACTGTGTCGTCACAAAAAATTCACAAAAACATGCCTTTTTTGTACGAATTAACCTTACCCCCCCCCCTTAAGTTATTACTGATACATCCTTAATAACAAATTTAACTATTTATATTATTACTCGTATACTATATATGTATATATATATTGGATCGTCATAGAACTTTCGCGAACCTTCTAGAACATTCTCCTTCCAGAACTTTCAAGAAATTTATCGAATGTACAGGAACCTTCTAGACACATTGACACATTCCTCAATTTAGAACCTTATAAAACTTTCGGGAATTTTCCGGAACCCTCTCCTTCCAGAACTTTCTAGAGCAGGTTTTTTCGAAACCTTCTAGACTACCGACACAGTCGGCGCACCTATTTTGAAACAATCTGGAGCATTTACAGTCTTCCCTAACAAAACAATGTGCTAGAAAGCACATTTTCGTCACCCACTCTCACCCACGCACAGCCACTCCCACCAAACTCGCATATTTTCGATGTGACACCAAGGGCTTTCTACCACCACAACCACCGGTGGCTGGTTGTGGAGAAAACTTGGCAGTAGGGAAACACGGGTTTCTTTATATATATATATATATATATATATATTGATTAATTTTTTGAATATATGAATAAAAATCTGTATTTTTAGCCTTCTTGACACTGCTCCATATTACGTAGGGTAGAGAATCTCATGGGTAGGTGCCTCCCTCTTTAAATGTCCAATCACTGAATTTAAGTCGTCTGTAAAGGGGTTTACCGATATATTATCCATTTTAAGCAATTTTTTTTTTTTTTACATATTGATGGAAAGATACAAGGCTGATGTGGTGTAATGGTAACACACATTCCAGAAACAAAGGAGATCTGGGTTCGAGTCCCGGTAGCTGCCAAAATATTTTTTTGTTGACTTAATTTTTGTGCGTGTTTTTCCAATTGCATAATAAATTTGGTTTTAAATTTCACAGTACTTTGTTCTGAAAAAATTGTAACTTCACAATAAAAATGTGTTCTTTAATATATTACGAGTATACATAAATCCTTCTTTAAAAACCGAGCACAAAAGGCGAATGGAAAAATCTACATTAAAAATAACAAAAGCACTCACCCTCCAGCCACAAGTATCATCTGCATTTTGCATCAGGATGTCTTCACGTTCACGCTCTGTATTGATTAATCCAAAAATACAATTTGCACATTGCTACAGTCTGTGGTTAATTTCAGCGCCCAAAACATTTTATCGGTTTGAAAATGAACAAGAACTTTTGCATCTTCAATGATTGACTTGAACTTCACATAAATCAACATTAGCTTTGACTTTTTTTCGTATCACACCAGTTTATATATATTATTGCGTTATTTGTACAAAGTCACCTAAAAATAGAAACAAATAAATTATGAAAATTTTCATTAATACACGCAATTCTTATTTTGGATATTCTGAAAATTATTAATTACATACAATGTTAACGAAATTAAATTAATTTTTTCGTATTATTTTGTTTTTACGTTTTCCGAGTAAAAATATTTATTTTCGGCATCATTTCAGGTGTAAAATTATCCATCTCATAAAAATAAGATATATGAATGTTGGTAAGTCCTATATTTAACACATTGTTCTCGCGTACAAGGCATAAATTATATAAGCATTTACTATATACTTTAGTTATTATTATTATATTGAAAAACCAAACTCTTTCTTATGCTAACAGCTCTGGTTTCTCGCATTTCAAAACTACAATTTTTTCAACTAATTCTACACTTCTTCTAACTAAATTTCGTTTTGTAGAAAGAATCCAATCTTTAAAACTGTACCAGGAGAGATGATTTAAAAAAAAAACTAAATATTTAAAAAAATTCTGTCAAAACAATTGTGTATTATGTGTACATTTCACTTGGAAAGAAATAAAAATCAATAATGTGTTTGTAGTGCTTTATTTAGGTTTATATTTAACATTTCTTTTCTTATATAACTAAGAAATTGATTTTCAATGTGTAGCATGGTTGTTTTGTTATTAGATTTACATTTTAATGCAAGTATAGTGTAGATATTGAATTCAGAATGAAGTTTTTTATCTACCACAAACATTAATTTTCGAAGACAATGAAAAACTTAAAATATTTTCATTTCGAAACATATGAGTGACTTTTCTAAAATGTGAATTATAAAAAAATGTCATAACTTTACTTTGCCTTCTATAAAATAATATTCAATATAAAGGTACCACGGTAATTGCAAACAGAGTAATAAGTACTATGTATTTGTTTGATTGCTTTTTAGTTGTATATGTTTCTGAGATGCTGGGAGTATTTTGGGGTAAAGCGCTATTTAAGGCATTTACACAAACAAGAATAAGTGTACTTTAGGTTTTTCGTACTTTTTGTATCTAACGTAATAAATTTTAAATTTGTCATTCTTTTATGAGTTCAGCACATTTCTTGTAATACTTTTATAATGCTACAACTTTTTTCCAAATATGGAGTCATATTTTGAATTTTTATGCAAAGTTTTATGCAACACGACTTTGCATAAAAATTCAAAATATGACTAAATATTTGGAAAAAAGTTGTAGCATTATAATAAGAATATGTAATTTGTTTGAAAACATAATAAATTGTTATTATTTTATATTATAATTTCCAATTATACTTCTGTGTAGAGTAAGCATTTTGAAAATTAACTAAACGATTTTTCTTTGTTTACACAAACTTTTAGCTGTGTCATAAAACATTGTTCAGTTCGTTAAAATCATTGCTTATAACAAAAATAAATATTTTCATGGTTAATCCGATTGGAAAATCCGACACGTAGGTACCTACATTAATTGAAATTGTCTTTACAAATTGCTCATTAACGCCGAGTTCGTTTTTCAAAGTATCTTGTTTTCCTTTTATTACAACGTTTCATAAACGAACTCTACCGGAGTGTATTTACTTTTAAAATCTTTATTTTTTTCGTTATTGGTACTTGGAAGTATTTTTGCTCATAATTAATATATCACAAATATCATAAAATATTTGTAAAAATAACAAAAATAAAATAAAAAAATTTAATAATGAAACAGAGACGTAACGCGGAATGTCGCATCAATATTTTTACTATTGTCGCACTAAGCTAAGCGCGTGTGCTACCACAATATGACTAATTTGCTTTGTCCTGGAATAGGGCTCAAACCAGCGCCAGCGGCTACTAGATCACTAAGCGATTATCATAACCATTAAACCGATAAGCTTTTTTTTTCAGATTCCATTTTTTAAATACAGAGAAATGATCCAGTTTAGACTTAACGACGCTCAGATAAAGAAACAAGGATTGTCCATAGAAATAATGGATTTCGCATAACATAACGTTCAAATAAATGTAATAAGAAAACTTTTAAGTTAAAAGTTATCTTTCTTCGTTTTTAGTTGTTTCAGATACCTGTAAATTAATACTAAAGTACTTCCTGAAGATATGGCTTTACAAAAAAGACTCAAATAATAGTAAAAAATTTAACGATCAAAATAAGTTTATTATAATAAAATCAAATATAATAATTAATATTACACAAAATAACTTTCTTAATACTTCAAGTTAGTTCGTGAATAATCCATGAATACAAATATACGAGCATGAATTTCAGAATTGTAACCATATTTGCAATTGCTTTCAATTGTAATAGGTTTGTCGTAGAAATGATGGGCATATATTTTACAGTAGATAAACTAACCGCTTACATAAATGCCTCGTAATCATTTCGATATAATCGATTACAACTTCATTTCACTTAATAAAATATTTTTTTTTGTTTAAAAAACAATTCATCCTCGGTTCATTTATTCGTAAAACAAAAAAAATGTTTGTGATTTTGGGCAAAATCGCAGCGCTATTTTCGAAAAAAATACCGATCGAAAATTTTTCTCATGCGACAGTCGATAGCAAATTTAACAAAGAGGCGTATCGCCCTTCCATTTGAACCAGTGCCAACTAGCAGGCTGGAGGCTCTGCCCCTAGACTACGTGGCGTCTATGAAGAGGGGTGCGGGCGCCGTGTGAAAATGTTGCAGTAATCGTTAAATCACGGCGTCAACGTATATAACGTCCGTTATATCTATGCATACTAGTAAACATTTAGTCGCATGTTGAGTTCTTTTGTCATAGACAGAAAAGTATCGGAAAAGGATAATCTATGTATAATTGGACGTAATTATGCAGAAAGCGACCAACCCATAAAATGCTTAAAATGAGATATATACCGATTTGGACAACTCGATACGATAGTTTTATCTGCTGACTATGTAGAATCTCTAAGTGCTATTTTATATGAAGTCAATAATTTTCTAGCTCACATCACGGCCCACAACGTTAAATAAACTATTTAACTCAAAAAAAGGTGATTTGACTACTCTTCTGCGGCTTCAAATTTATAAATCCTTGGCAAAAAAATGTATAGGTTAGAAACACCTCTGTGGTATGGACGCATTATGCACCATTTTATATAAAACATAATAATTTTATAGAAAACATCTAATTTTTAGAGGCCATTTACTAGGTTTCATGTTTTTTGGGTTGGATGCTTTCTGCAGAGCTACGTCCAATTTATCATCGTTGAAGAGTCAACGAGAATAATTTCAAAATAAAAAAGGTGTTTCTTATTTCTTTTTTTCATTCCTATTTATTATTTTTTTACTTTTATTTCAGCCTGCCACATCTTTTGTGGATCTGGTTGGTGGATGTGGTTTTGATGATAAATTTAAAAGTATCGTTTACATTTATTTCAATTTTTTCCTACATCTCGCATTTTTACTCTATGTACTTATTTTCAAAATAAATATGGGAAAATGATAAAAAAAGCTACCGACCTCAGAAGAGGTATTACTTTATATCTAGCGAGATACGTAATGGCTGAGAGGCTTGCAACGTATTATTATATATTTATATGTATTATGTGTGTATGTGTCAAGCAATTAAATGTATTTTGTCCAATAAACGCTGATTTATGGGTAATTAAATGAAATTGAAATAAATACCAAAGAATGGTACTAATGATACGCGGACATTTTTGATAACACACCAAGATGAAGAAAATATTTTTTTTTAAATATGTGTCATAATGATATAGAAGAGAGGAAGACATTTAAATAACTAGGAATACTAGATCGGAGGAAGAGAAGTCGTTCTCCAATATAATGGACACCGATCTCTGTGCAGGATTGTAAAAAATTGAGTAAATAATTCACGCTGTAGAAGCAGAAGAAAGGTCTGCGATGCTCAGTCATGAGCCTGTCGACAAAAACAGAAATCATATAGGTACAAATATGAATAAGATTACTTTTTTGTTAATCAACTCGTGAAGCATCATGGAATGTTGAGAGTACAATAAGCATAATTTATGAACATTTAGATACGGTGCTGTGAATATAGCTATAGCGAGGTGGGTATATTGTCATTACACACTTCTATTGTGTATTTTTAAATGCTGATTGAATTTATAATAAACACATTAAACTTTTTAATATTTTTAATATAAATTCGATCAAAAAAATGTATGCAGATTCAAAATTAAATGCAAATGCATTATCATTAATTTCAAATTATTGAAACAGTAATATCAAATTCATTTTTCTTGGTACTTTTATTATTACATTATCATATAAAAAGTTTATACAAAAAAACTCGGATTATCACTTTACGACGTATAGATATTTTAAATAAATTTTTGCCCATAGTTTCATAAACAGTGTGAACATGATATAGAGCCAGGAAGGCTTTGATATAGAGCCAAAATCCTATCACTAATGGATCAACAAACCGATTAGTCGGTATAATAAAGTTGAAAACCTTATTCCTAGCGTTTCATGTTGCGTTGCCTGTATTGTAGATTTAGTTAAAAATGAGTTTGTGGGGAGAGAGAACACGTTTTTTATAGGCAGTAGGTGAATAAGATGTTCGAGAGAGTGATGAGTGACTATATTTTCTTCAGGGTTGTTAAATGCAACTAAAACATTTTGGTTCGATTGTGTTTTATTTTTGGTACACAGCTACATAACAGGTTACACAATAATCAAAATTCTATTAGGTAAAAAGAATAATTTAATAAAAATCATATAAAAATTTTCTATCACTCACTTACATGATTACTAATTACAAAAACAGAAAAAAATGTTGTACAAAATAAAATGGTTCATGATCAGTTTCTGTGTCAATAAAAACATAGTGAAAAAAATTAACGTGAACCAAGTGACAGCCTTTTTAAAAACAGACAAACTCATTAAATATTAATATTCCTCTAACTAGACCCTTAAAGGTTATAACACTTTCTTGATAAAGGGTCATAGAATGTTCAGTTTTGAGTGCAGATAGACACACATTATATTTTATACTAATATATATGCATATATATATGTATATTTATTTAGTTACTGAATTATCGATCAGGGGAGCAGTGATGATGTATATATATATATATCAAAAATTCTTTTTCGCAAAGTACAAAAGTGCAAAATTTTAAATGATTGTATTAAATTTAATTTGGAGTGCATTACATTTATATCCGGGGAAGGGGAAGAGGTAAAAGGATGGAGGAAAATGTAGCCATTGTTTTCTGCCTGGTCCTAAAGACTAATTATACATAATATGGGTCAGATCTGTAAAATGGTGTAGATTTGTAAAGAGAACATACAGAAAGAGAGTTGAGTTTTATATGTATTGATGGATTCATATGTACCTATACATAGATAAGATGTAATGTTACCATCGTGTCCCAGTGGACCAAACTGCCAACTATCCACCGTCCTCAGGCGCTGTATAAATTGGAAAATTATTCAAAGAGATATGATAATTTAATATTTCAAAGTCAGTTGACTTTAAGAAAAAAAAATGGAATGAGTATATTTTGTATTCGCGTGGTTATAAACAATATATAGTAGAATAAAATATATATTGACCGTGATCCATCTGGTAACGAGTAATTTTTTGGAGTCACTATTTTATTTTTTTGAGATTACTGTAGTATGCAATTATAAATATCGAAGAGTTTCCTTCAGCGGCAAAAGATGTGTTTGGCGTTTTCAAGCCTGACATAATTTATAATATACTGAATTCGAGATTTTAGAGGAAACATAGACTATAAATTGATAGACAACATGATTTTGAAAGGAAACTTGAATAAAATCTATAATATATTTTACATTCATAATTCTCTGTGAGAGCATTCAAAACATTTTTTTAATAATGTTGCCTTTATTTTTATAACCAAAATGTGATGATTTTAGTGGAATACAGAAGTTATTTATATTAGAGTAATTAAGACACAATATTGTAGCGTTATACGAAATTGTTGTACCCCTACGTATTATTTGACCAGATTTAATCAACCTTTCCTCTTTGATGCGATAAAATAGCGAATAAATTTAAATAAATGACTGCACACTGCCTCTGTTTATAACGTACCCACGGCCCTCGTAGCCCAGTGGGTACGTAATTTACTCAAACCTGGGTGTTTTGTGATGTGTTTCGCTTCTGTAATTGGGCTTCTTGGCCTGTTGAAGCGTAAATAAATAAAATAACAAAAAAATATATATATACTTAATTTAGAATTCATATTTTAGGCATATAGGTTTATCTATTTGCATAAATAATTACAGTATGTAAATATTTTCCCAAAGACAATGACAATACGTGTGTGTATTGAGAAATAAAATGGTGCGGGGAACACAGTGTGTGGTGCACAGAGCGCGCGATACTGGATTGCCAATCTATGCTCAATAGTAGTGATGCAAAGTTTCGTTCAGTGTACTGTACTATAGTTCATAGTGTCGTTCAATCAAGTTTGTTTATTTGAACTATTGATCTTCCATTTGTGCGCCAAATTTTTTTTCTGACGTGAGGGCAGTGTATCTACAATAAGATACATACAAGCTTGAATTCAGTACATTCTTAATTAGTAATCATCGGTGCATTCAAAACATTTTTTTTATTTTTTTGGATATTATTGCCTTTGCTTATTCATTTATAATCATTATAAATGTTAAAATTTATATTTATTCGACTAAAAATAATAAAAGTCTACATATTCACTTAGTGTACAGTACCAAGACGCGTTTTTATTTAAGCGTTATATTTTAGTACCTACGTAGACCAAATTAATTATAGTTTATCAAATAAATTACACGAAATATTAAAAAATAAAATAAAATATTTTTGTAATTTATTTTATTTTTAATGTATTATAGGTAAAAGCGTTTGTGTCATTTTGAATAATTTATTTATTTGTGATTGCACAGTTTTCTTTTAAAATAAGACAAGATTTAAATCTTGGGGATACTCGAGTATTTACATTTATTATTTCTTGATTTTTTTTTAGCTGAAATTCTACAAAACCGGAAAGTAATAATGGCTTGTTTCCCTGTAACAACATTCCGTGTTAAAGATATGTTACCAGTTTATTCAAGATTTTATTTAAATATGAACAAAAATTAAAATAATTTTCCGATGCAAAAACAACTTTTAATATTTCGTACTTGTGAATAAATTATTATAGTAAATTTTGGATTTGATCCTACATTCAATTTGTTGTACAAGTTGACTTGAAACTTATTATGTGCAATTATGATTATTTATTAAATTTTTAGTAGTTTCTTCCACAGTTACCCAATATAATATAAAAGACACTATGTAAAGTAAAGAAAAAATAAAGGAAATTTTATCAAACAAAAAAATGCATGACAACTGATGAAATTGCTGGCAAGAGAGAACATAAAATATATATTGGAGAAAAAATGTCACTATAAGCACTCTAAGGAACTCATGTTTAAAAATAAATAAGGAGCCAGGAAAAGAAATTACAAATATGTCTGGTTCAAAAATGGTAAATTATTTACAAAGAAAATTAAAACCAAAAAAATTTTAGTTACAAGTAATATTTATTCACTCACTCTTGTACAATTTAAATCTAATGGAGTCTCAAAATATTGACTTCAACGAAATAGCTTATTCCTCTGAATGTGTAATAGATAATAATAGTGAATTCACTAAAATTTTTAACAATAACTTCTTCTTAAAATACTATGCCAAAACATCAGAAGCATGAACAAGAATATTGACGATTTCACTATAGATACTCCTACAAAATCTAAATACGAATTTTAACATCATAATCCTAACCGAGTGCTGGCTAGGTTCTTCCTACCGAGTTAAAATAATCCAAAATAATAATCTGTACAGTTTTGTAATTATATAAGTCAAAATGACGGTGTAGTTGTATATGTTAGAGAAACACTTGCTGCCTCTATAATTGAAATAATATACATCGTAGAAGCGAATTGTCTACAAAAATCTATAACACCGAGATAATTGTATTCGCTTTGTACAGACCACCCTCTATACAAATACAAATAAACAACCTTATTTACAATCCCTATAAAGTATCTTAAAAAAAACAAGCTTTTTCAATAAGCCATTATTGCTGGCGACATTAACATGAACATATTAAATAGAAAAACAGAAGTTACGGATAACATCAATTTAATGGTACACTATGGTTTCATATCATTAATAAACACTTTTTGTAACTCTTGTTGGTGTGAATATTGAGTTACAGTTTCACAATATTCTCGAAAGAAAAGAAAAGACCAAAGAATATCTAGCCAACCTCATAATCACAAATCCACCTAACTACTCCATGTACGTGTCCAAAGCTAACGAGAAGGAAATTCTTCAACACATCAACACAAAATCTTCAACACAAAACTCACTGCTCAACGGAGCCTGACAATATTTCTAGAAAATTTCTCCAAAAAATTTATCCTTTCACCGTAGTTCCACTTACACATATGTTTAACTTGAGTGTAAGACAAGGCGTCTTCCAGAAGACTAAAATAAGCTAAAATTCGCCTAGTATACTAGAGTGGAGAGAAAATTTAATTGCTAATTATCGACCTATACCGCTCCTTAGCTCAGTATCAAAAATATTAGAAAAAGCTGTGAAGCACCGCATTCTGACGTTTTTTGAAAAACATAATACCTTTTCAAATATCCAATACAGATTTAGAGAAAAAAATGGGCACTTGAAATGCCATATCATCTCTCACCGAATATTTAATAACCAATTTGGATAGCTTTAGCTAAATCCAAAAATACTTATGGTGTATTTTTGGATTTAGCTAAAGCTTTTGACACAATATCTCATTTAATTTTATTCCAAAAATTGAACAATATTAGCAATAATGAAGTAACCATGAAGTACTTTAAAAGCCGTATGGGAAAAACAATACACACCACGAAAAAATGTAACATTGTTGGTGATCCTGAATATTTAAAGTTTGGTTTAAATTTAAATGTAGATAAATGCATTCTAAATAAATATTAGTTGTCAATTTAAGGGGATAAAATGTTAAAAAAGCTACTTACTTCAGAACAGGTATTTCTATATATCTAGCGAGGTAGGCAGTGGCCAAGAGACTTGTTAGGTACATATTATCTTAATTTATTTGTTTTATGTGCATGTATCAAGCTATCAAATGTCTTTTCTTGCCCAATACACGCCGATTTATCGGCAATGAAATGACAAATGAAAATTTGTGAAAATTAATCAGGTGCTTCCAAACATCAAAGTGTTCATGTTTATTTTATCATTTAAAACTCGTTTGCCTGCACAACCTTTTAAAAAATAGTGTAAAAGTTTGAAAACCATACAATAAATAATAAATTATTCATTGATTATTGGAGGATTAGCAAATAACCATTAACAAAAAAACAAGAAGAAGAAGAAGAACAAATATCCACCCAATAACTGAAAGCCCCCACAACTTATAGACCCTTAATCTAACTTATAACCCCAAAATCATTATAGAAGTTTGTTATCTCGTATCAGTTTCATTTAGCAAGGCAATCCAATATCCTCTATTATTTTTATGTTAAAGTAATATTAAGCACATTGAAAACAGGAAAGATCGTACGAAATTTTCTGCTATGAATTCCAACAAGCATAATCTTGGAAATGTTATGCAAAAACTGTTCACCTGGGCAGTTTTATTCTTCTGCTTGTATCAGTAGGTAAAACTACAAGCAGAGCAATGCATTTTATGCCTTGTTGCATGCATGCCTTGTTGATTAAAAAAAAGAAGCTAAAATACTTATTTTTTATTTGTTTGGAATGAAAGCCGCTTGTTAGATGCGACTAAAACAAAATATGTGAAAAACCATAAAATTAATCCAATTACTTGAAGCCATTAGATTATTGTGGCCTAATGAGAACGGTAATTATGATATAAAATTAGTAGAAATCAAAAGTATAGGTAAATAAATTCAATTCCGGAAAGGACGTATAGGAGAGAGGAGGGAAGATAGATAAGGGATAGGATTAAAATCAGTGTGATAATAATTAACAAATGTTAAGAGATTATCATTTTTGTACCTCACACACAATATTTGAGTTAATTATTACCATTACATTTTCGAGAGTTAATTAGTCTAGTTAGCCGTCAGCTATTAATTATACCGATAATTATACTTGATGTGAGGGATTAATCCCCTCAAAACTTTAATGGTAATAAATAGGACAAATTGTGTATGTGTAATAGGTACAAAGTTAAAATAAAAATATATTATAAATAAAAATTTACACCATTAATTGACTGCCAAATTATTCAATGATATTGTTGTTAAGAAATATGATAGTTTATTTGATAATGTTTCATTTGATTGTAGTGTTGAAAAACTCAAGTTCAAATACAGGGAGGTTCTGTAGAAAAATGTGTTCTGTTCAAATTTAAAATTGCTGTGTGGAAAACTAAACGTTAAGTCAATTCCTATTTATCTGGAACACACTGGCATGAATAGTATTGCTATGTCTGGGTTGTATAATTTTGAGTTGGCAATTTTATATTGAAAAAATGGCGCAGACTGTGTCTATTTAAGTATTTAGGGATGGGACATTAAAGAAAATGGAAGACTTCACAATACTAGTTTGGGTTCGATAGCTCTGATAGTTTAAATATTAAAATAATCGATTCTGTATTTGTTCCATTCTAGAAATGAACTTGCTTGCGATCTCTGTATTTAGGATTCCTAACTCATAAGGCTTATTCGATGATAAATCAATCTTTATATTATCATTTGTTATCTTTGGGCTCTGAAACCTGTTGATTTTTTCAATAAAAAAGTAGTGTAAATAAATTTTATTTCTATAAATTATAAGTAAAATTATTAAATTGATTACACACTAAAAATTTTCTCAGGTTTTCACGGCCGTTCAGAATCTTCTGTGTATACTTTTATAGGGTATTTATATATATAGGGGTATATATATTCTACCGTGTATATGTGACCTCCCTAGCCGACATTTCAGATCCCATTGCAGAGTCCATCATCAGGGATGATGTGATGAGTGTGTGTTGAAGTGTAGATTAAGTACTGCCTTGTAATACTGTATCAAAGTCAGGGTGTGTCCATGTATGTGTTAAGTACTGAATTACATTACCGTGTCGAAAGCAAGGTGTGTATGTCTTGATGTAGGATGTTGTGCTTCCGTGTCAGGTGTTGTCAAGAATTTCTGTAGCATTATGTCACTGTTTTATCTACTGTCGGATGTCGGACTGTGCGAAGTCGTCGATTTAATTGATCCTGCAGCCCCGGATACGGATGTATATGTATGGATAATATTCTAATTTAAATATGTATGATGTCTTCATCCATCTCAACAAATTCTGCGTTATGTCTGTTCATCATGTTATCATCTTACAGATATTTTTTTACAGAGATGTCTTGAGTCCTTCATTGTGTTCTGTTAGTGTACAAAATTCCGACACGTATTTTGCAATATTATTTAAATAGCTCGGATTTTATTAATTCTAATCTTTCATTCATAAGGAATCAATCTTTTCTATCTAATTGCATTTTGACACTGCCTTTGTGTCTTTATTTTTCTTTTGGTTACCAGTAGAGACAAGGTGACTATTCAACTTACGTAGAAAATTGCATTTCTTCTTTTCCGCACAAAATGACCCAACATGTTTAAAACCATTCGGTAGCATACTCTTTTGGATTAGAAAGATTTATACAAGTCTAATCAAAACTTTCTCGTGAATCTATCTAAAAATTATCGAAATATAAATGTGGACCATCCATTGTTTTAAAAATAATACAATATTTTTAATATAAACACACTTCATTAAAGTTTTGTATCTCTACAAAATGTACAAAAATATTATTTTATGAAATATTTTACACTATAATCAATATAATTTCAAGAAATCAGCTTCATTGCATTGAGATTAGATAAGATAAGATTAGTATCGCGCAGTTTATTAGTATTTGTAGTTTGTAGCACGTTTCCTCCTACAAAAGCTGTAAATTCATCTTTTTTTCCAACCTCTTCACATTTTAGACTAACGGCTGCATTCTTGAATTTTTGTAACCATTATGCATTCAGCCTATCGTTGACATTGCATGCTCTTTGATACGCATAATGCCCAAATGAAAAAATTAATCGCAGATTCCTAAGTCAAACAAAAAATAATTTTAAAAAAATTTCCTCGCAATTAAAATTCAAAATGATAAAATATCACAACTATATTTTCGCAACTTATAAAAATTTAAGTCTTTCTACGCCATCGCAGTCATATTACATGTTAGTTGCATTATCGTTAACGATGAATATCTTTCAAAACACGATTATGCGATTTGACAAGTAATTAATGCCGATTCACAATAATGTAGTTGGATATTCTAAAATGTAACATAATATAAAATATCCAACTGATAAAATTTTCGGTAAACAGAAATGGAGAAGTTAAAAATTTACTGATATTATCACAAACGAAAATTGGTCGACTTTGTTAATAAAAATAATTGATAGACGGAATACAATAAGGTATTATGTTAATATTGATATAATACTCGGATTTAGATGACTCAATAGAAATATTTTTTCTGAATAGGCAATCCATATTTCAGAGAGATGCCACACTTTTGAAAGAAAAAACGGAAATAAAAATTTACATGTCAACCTTTTGAAGAGTTTTTGCCAGAAGTTTTAAAAAATATATTACCACACGGGTTAGTGGCAGGTATCAGTACATCATTATAAGATATTGTCTATATAGTGCTATTAATTATCGTCCATAAACAGATTGACTTAAATATACGAAATTAAGGATCGAGTATAATCCTGTCTCTGTAAGATCGAAAAGCCTGTAATCACACACATGGTTTGGCATGTAACACGCTCATGTCATTTAAAAGATCAAAAATGGAAATTGATGATTCTACAATCCCATAATACCTACTAAATCGAATAAATAATTAAGCACCAAATAAATCTAACAATTAACCCCGTATTTAATATAATCCCCATTTGAATGACATAATCTCCGCTCCCACTCCCGAAATACTCTTGTCCGACATTTGATTTATTGCATATTTTATTTTATTTATCCGTTCTTTTTTTTTATTGGAGAAGACAGAGTGGTTTCGAAACATTTACAATAATAAAAGGCAAATGGTGTTTATTGTAATTAAAGATGTTAATTAAATTTTTGGCATATCGACATAATTTTATATATAATTAAATAAAATTGCGGATTTTTTTTTTTTTTAGAAATATTATTTATTAAATTTAAGCATTACCTTCTCGTCGGATTATGAACCTTTATATTATTCCCTATATACAGTGAGACATCTGAAATTTCCAGTAATTTATTACATTCTCTCATTATTATAATGTTGTGGTGTCGGGATAATCTAATATATGTATTTTTTGATAAATAGTTTTTTTTTGTTCTTCTTTTTGAGTAACCTATCAATTTTGTTTTGATTATCAAAGGAATTTATTTAAAAACAGTGTTTGTAAAATAATTATTTTTATTTATTTTGAAAATATTTTTAAATATGTCTTGTTTAAAAGTTTTATTCCGGTGTACAAGATAAAAGTTTAACACTTTAATTAAATGACTTGCTACAAAACTTACGAAAGCCGCAAGTTCAAAATCATTTAAGTATTTAACAAATCACGAAATAAAGAAATATTCTCGCATTTTAAGCACGATTTTTTTCTAACATTCGTAAATATTTAATTTTATATTAAGGGAAAGTAATCGGCTCTTGTCAATTGCTGTTGTTTGACCCTTCGGGCGTTTTTTTGTTTATAGCCGCTCAGCGACTTGTGTCAGAAACTAATTTAATAATACAGAAAGCTTCTGTGTAGCATTAAAAATATTTCATAAATCCAACAAGTAAATCCAAGTATTATTACAGATTGGTTAAGAATTCTTATTACTAAGTCAAGAACTGAGTTATCATACAACAAATATACATACAACATACAAAAAAGACATACAACAAATCACGAGTATGCTAACGATATTATTTAATTCACCCTTGAGTGGAGTATTGTTATCAAAGCGTATTTATTTTATATTATATTATATTTCTTGATTGATATGTTGAGCATAAAATTAGTAAGGTTATTAATATGAACAGTTATGAAATCAAAGGACCGCTACGTATAGTATAGGTTAGGTATAGTATAGTATTCATAATTGTCATTATGTACGCACGCTTGAATGGCGCATATTGATCAGAAAGTTTTAAAACATATTTACCATCTTGTCACGAATGTGACTACTTAAATTGAAATTGCAGTAGTGGCAAAATAACCTGACATGTGTGCAGAAGAAATTTTAGTGTATTTAAAATTAAATACACATAAAGTAACTGGCATATGAATTAAGAATATTACAGTGGCCAGTGCGGTAAAAATGTATATTTCCAGAGATATAAATGACTTGTATATTTTCAAAGCATTTTATCAAAAGTTCATGTAAAAATAGCCCAAATAATAATAATTTCTATAACTTCCTATTCATTGCCTGATCTTATTTTGTTTTCGAAATAAGTATGATTTCAAAATTGTTATTAAATAAAATGAAAGCATTGATTTTATGCCTTTTAATAGAATTACGGCTGCCATCCAAAATTTTTCCCTCATTGTTCAGTCAGTTCACTTCTTTATTTTCTCTGCTTTGCAACCCAACGTTGCGGCCCAAAACTGCGGCCCAACTCTGCTTTGCAGCGTTAGGTTGCACTGTTGCCTTTAGCATTAAAAAACGCCAACCTGGCGACGAATGAGTAGGACCGATATAGTAGCTTTTGCTTATAAAACGGTCCCGGGTAAGCGGTGAATTAATTTATTTTTAACTGTTTATACATTTTTTTATATTTCAGTTTTATGAAAATTAAATTTAACAGTCTAAACTGGTAGCCGAAATATGTATAATAAATGCATATTATGCATGCATGTATAATAAATAAAAATATGTTTAATAAAAAGTAGTCATTGTTGACGGGCTATAGATTGTAAATTTTAAAACTTTCTGTTTGTAAAATCATTAAGAAATACTTTTATCTTTACGATGTTGGTGTTCGCATATTTGCATGCATAATTGGTGGATTGAGGTAAAAATTTTTTTTTTTTAAAGGCCGTTATATCTCTCACAAGACACAACAACTAGCATTACTGTTATGAATCATTGTCGTAGCACCGGAAGAGACGGGAAAATAAAATTCAGTCAGCAACACGCGATATTCCTCTCACCCTTTCTTTCCAAAGGGTTGATAAGGGGCACAGAAATTAACCTGAAATATAAAACACGGCTTCTCAGCATTGAGAATACTAAACTATTTAGACAAAACGATGAACTCGTACAATATTCTTTAGACACTTATTTTTTTATATGCAGGGTTGTTAGGAAATCATAAATAACCTCGCAGGATATGTTGCTACTTTAATTATGAGTCGAAAATGTTCAGGCAACCAGGATCTAATATCAATAGTTATGGTGATATGATTTTTTTTCAATATTTCTCACTTATTTTTGTAAAACGTTGGAGTATCATTACAGCAACTTATATAGTACATGAAAAAAAAAATGGTTTCCTTTAATAAAAATCAAATAAAATAATAAAAACTTTCCAATTCCGATTGGAAATTTGCAGGGTATTTATCATTTTATTTAATTTGTAATGAAACGAATGAATTTCTCGTAATCGATATAAGTTACTGTAATGATAGTTCAGCGTTTTGTAAGAAAAGTCAGAAATATTGAAAAAAAATGCAAACTTTGATATTGCATAGCTCCATTATTATTGATATTAGGAAAATTTAAGAATCATAATCAAGACAGGAATATTGTCCTGCGAGGTTATTAATGTTTTCAAAATAACCCTGTATAAATTTCATCATTATCTATGACGAATTTTTCAAATAATTTTTCTTCCGCTTATAGATTTTTATTTTAGAATAAAAATCATTTAAATGAATTCACCCGCTGTTATTATCGTATATAATTACGATCTCGCATGTTGAGATCACAGTTCATTGATAAATAAAACAAATTATATGAATCGTATAGAAGAGATACACAGAAAAAATATACCTATTGTAAAAATATGTATATTAAAATGTATAGTTTTTTTTAAATAATATAAGAAATAACATATAGGTAACGTCGGAAATTCAATGTTTAAGTAATTGAAAGATATTATTTTGAAAGCGCATTTTTTATTTGTCTAAGTGACTCAACACCTTGATACTCTCAAGTAGTCTTGGAAAAAATATATAGTTCCGAATGTTCAGATTGAGAATTATTTTAAAAACAAAAGAGAATGTGAAAGAAAAGTTGCCTGTCACTGGACTTAAGGATACATTGGAAAAAATTTTGGTAAAATAATACAAAGGATGATGACCGCCAAGACAGTGCACCAACTAGGATAAATAAAATAGGATAGGTGACGACTAAGAGTAAAAAGACGAAGAAAAATAAAATATATTTAAAATATATACACAGCACGTCGAAACATGTTTCATTAACCATTTCGTCTTGTAGAAACCAGTCACACATCATCGGTGAAGATTAAAATAAATATAATAAAAATAAGAGATTCCATAAACATCTAACAAAAATTTAAGTATAAAGATTGGACTATTATTATTTAAGGCATATAATCCTGTTTGCAGTGTTAGTCGTTTCGACTAATACCAGCTAAATAAAATAAAATTAAAATAAATAATCCTGTTTGCACACCAGTTAAATAAAACAATTAAAGATAAGTTTCATGAGAATTAAAATTACTGATTCGCATCGACTAATAAAAGGCCACAAAGAATAAAAAATAACAAAAGCCTTCTAGGGTTTAGGCAAGAAAGGAAAATTATATTCTTATAATTTCGGCTATTTCATTCAACATTTTTAGCAAGGAAATATTTAACAAAACTGTAAACTAATTTCCATAGATTTGACTTTTTTAATCAACTTTATTTCCTATATCTATAACTAGCTGGGTTTTCATGTATATTTACGAGACTACTTCGGGAAACAATCATTTTCTTCATCAAGGTGATACAAAAGTAAAATTTTAAATAAATAAACACAATCTTGATGAAAAGCGAGATCGTTCTCCATTAATTGTTCCGATAATTCTGAAAACTATGATTATAATTATTTAAACATCTCAAATTCTCTTTGACCCTGATGTTAAATTTGAACCTGTCATTCGAGATGTTTATTTTGATTTAAATCCCTTTTCATCTTAATTAATAAATATGGCCCCTTAAAAATTGGTATCCAACTCTTTCTAACTTCGTTTAATCAATCTTGGAGCTGAAAGCTTTCTTAGAGTGTACGCTTGTGCTGAAGGCTAAGTACTTAATAGGATTACGTAACCTTCAGCATAAAATGGAATCACGTTTTTGGCAATGTTTAGTATTCAAATTGCGATAGTACTATATGTGGGGATAACGATCTTCGATCACCAAGACTTCTTCACAGCGGGTAAACGCGGTTAAATCATTCGAAGCGCATCCAGCTTGACATAACGGATACTACATACATTGAAAACTAATCTCCATAGATTAGTTTGCGAATAGCATGATAGTTTGCCTTGAACAATGTTTGGAAAACTTTCTCTAAACGGATTCTTCAAATATGTAATTAATAGCTGTGAAAAATTAACGTTTCAAGATCATTTTCAAAAGTATAATTTAGTATGAAACATCTACATATTTGATGTAATCCTATCAGACGTGTGTAAACACATACAATCAAATTAATGAAGTAGACGAATACCTATTTTTTTATTTAAATCGAAATTAAATATACAAATTATATAATATATATCTTCTATATATATATATATATATGTTAGTTCTAACTACTTTAGGGGTAACCCGCGTCAAATTCTGGTCATCAGGACCAGTCGTCTGCCGACGTTTCGAACAGATCTCACTGTTCATCTTCAAGGCGCCTTGTCGATGGGCTGCTTCTCCAAAAAGCGTACAACCGTTTGGGTCCGGAGCTCACAGTCAAGTGAATGTTTGAAAAATTCTGCGTCAGGTGTTTGTGGAGGAGTGGGTTTCTCCAGCGACGCCGTTAATGTGTTTTGCTCGGCTTCTAGTAATCCGTATTACTAAAAATATATATAACTTACATAACAGTACATCAGATAAAAACTTTAAATAAAAATATTTAAAAAAAAAACAAAATGTAAAGTGATTATTTAGTACCAGCTTATAAAGCCCTAGGCCACCCTATAAAGATCTCCATATCATTTTTTCTTATATTTTCTCTTGCGTTTTTCATCACATTTTTATATCGAAATATATCATTTAAAAATTTATTCATCACGTAACATATATTTTAAACAAGTATATCTTGTTTAAATGAAACGAACTAAATTATCTAATATACTAGCTATTAGTATCCGGCGTTGCACGGGTTAAGGTTTAAGTTTAAAATAAATTTGTGGGGGGAATCAAAGGTTTGATTCGAACAGTATAGATTTGCATCGAAAATATATCAGGGGGAGGATAAAAGGTAAAAGGGGAGGGAGGAAATGTCACCTTTGTTACCCGCCGGGTTCTAAAAAATAAGTTTACTTATTTTGAGTCTGATCGGTCGAACGGTACAGATTTGCATCGAAAATATATCAGGAGGAGGGGAAGGAGTAAAGGAAGAAAAGGAAATGTAGCCTATTTTACCCGCCGAGTGCTAAAGAATAAGTTTCCAAATTTTGAGTCCGATCGGTCAAACTGTACAGATTTGCATCGAAAATATATCAGCGGAGGGGAAGGGTTAAAACAATAGGGAGAAAATGTTGCCTTTGTTACCTGCCGGGTCCTAAAGCATAAGTATGCAAAGTTTGAATTGAATCGGATAAACGGTATAGATTTGTATAGAGAACAGACAGACAGACAGAGAGACAGACGATAGACAGACATTGAGTTTTATAGGTGTAGATTAATAAAAAATAAACCTTCGGTGTTATAAAAGTGAAGAAAATTGATCAAAACCAAATTAATTAATCAATTAGAAAGACAAACAGAAAAATCTAATCCACGAAAAAATATTTGTCTGCTACCGGGATTTGAATTACGGATCTCCTCCTATCGGGGGATTATCCAATTACGCTATAGCGGCCTTGTACATTTCCGTGAATATATCGACCTTAATATATCTGTAAGTCTCATTTATTAATTGATTAACATATAATAAATGAAACTTACAGATAAGGTCGATATATTCACGGAAATGTATAAGGCCACGATAACGGGCCTACCCCGGATAGGAGAAGAACCGTGGTTTGAATCCCGGTAGCAGTCAATTTTTTTTTCGTGGATTTGATTTTTCTGTATGTCTTTCTTATTGAATAATTAATTTGGTTTTAAATTTCACAGAACTTTGTTCTGAAAAATTGCAACTTCACAATAATAATGTGTTCTTGAATATAAAATTGATCCAATTGTTGGCTTTTTATGACTGTATGGCCTTGTGAGATGTATTTTTTTTTAATAATATTACAAATTAAACGATTATACTAAACATATCAAAATTATTTCAAAATTTTATCAGTTTGTTTATTTACAATTTATATTTTACAACATTTTTTTAAATTTTTAATTTTTTTTTAAATTTTAATTATTTTTAAATATATATTTTTTTTAAATATATATTTTTTTTAAATATATATTTTTTGTGGGTTTTATTTAACTCTATTTACTTGATTGATAATTTTTTTACTTCAATTATTAAATTTTTAAAACATCCACGGTTTGGTAATTCATTAAATAATTTTATAATTTAGTTTGTGTCATTTTAATAAGATATCCGTATTAAAAATATACGTAATCTGACGAATAAACTTTAAAATTCTACATATCCATACAAAAATATATTAAAAACGCAAGAGATGATATTAGAAAAAATTGTGAAATTTGCTGACTTTATCAAACGATCGCCTTAAGTAGCTTAATCTCTGTGAGACTTCTATAATTTATGATATAAATATGTAGTTTAAAAATCCATCTTCAAAAATATTCGTATGCATCCGGTGATGTATTTATTTAAAAAAAAATACGCCACAACAGCCCCAATTACAGTATCGAAATACATCACATAACATCCAGGCTCGAGTAAATCACATAGATTAATTGTGACCTCACCAGAAATCGATCCGGAACCCTCGATGTGGGAAGCCAGTTTCGTGCCCACTGGGCTACGAGCGCTTCCACTTAAATCTCAGATTTCGGCAGTACGTGACTTATCATCAAAATATTCGTGAATTTTAATATGAGGTTTCGCTTTTAAAACACATCTGAAAATATGATTTATACATCGGACCTTGATTTATGACAGCGTCTCCTGAGACATGTGTTAACATTGAAAAATTAGCACACTGACAGGAAAAAATTAAATACAACCTGCGCTCGGGTGGATATTATTTTCAGACCTCGCGTGTCGCAGGGGTGGCGTCAGCGGGGGGCAGAAGTACACAACGGCGATAGTGGCAATGATGGACGATTTCGTAATTACAAAACGTCTTTTTCCAAGTCTACGTAATTTTTAAATTCTAATCACGGACGTTTCATAATACAAAATCTGCTTTTGATATTTTAAACGCAGCCTGAGAATTGACAAGAGCAATTATATTTGTAAATCTGAGAAATATATTTAAAATTTAAAATATATTGTACGTTATGGCCACTTAATACGAAGTTACATCGTATGCCTAGGTTTAGACACAGCTTGCCTTATGAACGCAGCTCATATATGATATAAATATGCTACGACATAGATAAGGGTAACAAGGCTAAATTTAATGCAAATGTGGTTGGTCTGAAGCACGTTTAGAAAATTTTTGTACGATAAAGTGAATAATGATCAAATTAGGAGCAAATGTAGCTGTTTGTAGCATAGTCGATTGAACTAAACAAGGATTTTTAATTTTTTTATTTTATTTAAAATATAATAGAAACCTAAAAGGTTTATGGATAACATTGTTAAATGATTCAATATAGGAATATAATAATAATATAACTTAGATACAAAGTCATTTTTTTATAGTTGGCCGAGTTTTAGCATTTTTGTCACATCTGTTTTGAATTTGTCAGTGGTCAGTTGTTTTGTCTGTTGTGGTAGGTCGTTGTATAGTTTAAATCCGTTGCAAATTAGTCGGGATTGTCCTGTTTTTGTTTTGACGTGTGTTATGTGATAGTTTTGAGCCGTTCTAGTGTTGTGTTGGTGTTTTTCGTATGTTTGGTATTATTTTATGTCATCGTCTTGTATTTCGCCAATTACTAGTCTATGAATGTTTAAGGATGGTAGTGGAAAATTTTTACGTTTATAATACGGAAAGTATATATGGAAAATACATTTCTTCATTACTCTCTCCTTTTCAAGAAGAGAAGATGTTAAAAAAATTTATTCGAGGCGAGTTTTGAAGGCAAAATACTTTTCATTATCAGGATAATCAAATATTGGAAAACGTGCCTTTTATGTGTTAATAATGTGGAAGTGAGCTTGAATAAATGCACGGTAGAAAATGAGGCAAAACTCTTATTTCAGCATAGAAGACTGTGGCATTATATCCCCTCTCTTAATCCTTCAGTGAAATTATAAGTACTCGGTTAAGTCAGTTTACATACAAATGGTTTAATTTTTAAATAAATAAACACGAAAATAAATTAATTTAAAGCATTGTTGGATTGGAAAGCAATATTTTACATAGTTGTATTATACCTTAATATTTTAAAATTCCCTATAGCCTTCCAACGAGAAGTTATATGTGAATATTCAGGAATATTGAAAATTCGTTCGAAAAAGCCTCTATGAATATTATGCAATCTCCTGTGGCCTGCATCCACGGAATAGGTTTATGGGGGATTTTTAATGAGAGATAATCACTGAGGTTAAATTAAAATGGAAATTGCTCTTCTGACTGTATCGTCTTGCGCCTTACGCATGTTCTACGACAATCGTTAAATATTATTCCATCAACCATTTAAGTTTTGTTCATTATTTGAGTGCATTTGAATCTTTTTAGCATCAGTTAAAACGGACTAAATGTTTTTAACTTATTACTTTTTTATTTTGGTGTTCCTCACATGATCCCTCAGCATCTTGCCTACTATCCACAGTGTATTAATTTTGTAAGTCCTCAATATTTTTTAGTCCTGATTGTGTCTGTCTTTGCTTCAACGCTGTATGTCATTATTTTTCTTACGCATGCTTTATAAATACTTATCTTGATGGCCATATTGTGTATTTTATGGGTAAGATATTCTTTAGGGATAAGATAATATTCTTCCAGATTGTGAATTTTAGGGCACCAGAGATTGGCGCTGCCTTGTTAATGTGGGCTTGTATTTCCTCACACAGATCAACTCCTCCAACCAGGTATATGCCTAGATACCTGTTTTACGGGTTTGTTCTCTACAGTCAGTTTGCATGTTGTGGGTGTTTTAGAGAAGATCGTACAATTAGTATTTTCAATAGCAGTTGCCGTGTTGTATTTCTTTTTCTAACTTTTCAAAATAAATAGTTGTATATATTTATGCTTTGAGGGCTGAGAATAAGTCTCATTGTTAAATTTGTACTCAGTACTTTGTTTTATTCTTCAAATCTCATGCTGAGATTTTCTCCGAGTTTATCTCTAGATCGAAATCTCAATACGGAATCTCAATGTGATAACTTAATAAGGTCGAAAAATTTCCTGATCAACTACAATATGACAAATTGGTGCTTAAATATTCTTCGTTTAAAAAGTTAAGGGTCTGTTTAAGATGCAATTCCGTTACGGTTTCGTGGCGTAGCATTAATAGAGGATGCGATTGATGCCATTCAAGCTAAGAAATTGCAAAGAAAAACTAAGAAAAGAAAATCTGATTTTGGTGTACGGAGATTTTCTCGCTAGAGAATCTCACGGTGCCAACGAACAAATCTTGAAGTATATTCTCTTTAGTCTATCTATAAAATCTCTCTCTAAAAATCTCTCAGGAATATAGTTATGTGGAAAGCTCTTAAGCCTCGAATTCAAAATAGCTTCAGTCAATTTAGTTTTATTTTTAGAAAAAATAATAACGTTTGCGAAAATCCGCAGGAAGTGAAAAAAATATTGGAAATATTAGGTCCTTACATATGAAATTGACGTTTAGTATGGGAGGAACATAAAGCCGATTTTTTTTATTATAATGTATTTATTTAATCAAAGTATGTACCATTGCTATCTATGCACTTTTGCCATCTCATAGGTAGTTCATCGATCCCTTTACTTAAAAAACCATTCGGACGGGAATCAATAAAATCTTTGAAGGCGGTTTGGACTGCCCCATCGGAGTTGAATTTTTTCCTTTGCAAGAAGTTATCCAAATTTCAAAAAAAATGGTAATCTGTTGGGGCAAGGTCCGGAGACTACGGTGGATGTCTTAGACATTCCAATTGAAGCTCCTCTAATTTGGTAGCCGTCTGTTGTGCAGTGTGTGGTCTAACGTTATCATGAAGCAGCAGTGGCCTAGAGCCATTAACCAGCCTCGGTTGTTTAGCAGCTAGCTTTTCCATCATGGTTTGCAGTTGCTGACAATAGACATCTGCCGTAATCGTCTGGCCAGATTTAAGAAAGCTGTAGTGAACGACACCAGCACTATTCCACCAAACGCTCACAAGTAATTTTTTTGGAGTCAATTTTCGCTTGGGGCATGGTTTGGCTGGTTTGGCAGGGTTCAGCCATTGCGATGAGCGCTTCTGATTATCGTACAGGATCCACTTTTCATCACAGGTAATGATTCGATTAAAATCCCTTCATTATTGTGCCGGTTGAGTAATGCAACGCAGCAGTCAACGCGCGTTTGTTGATTTGCTTCACTCAATTCGTGAGGTACCCACCTTTCAAGCTTTTTACCTTACCAATTTGCTTCAAGTGGATTAAAACAGTTTTATCACTAACACCGCAGCCTGCAGCTAACTCGGATGTGGTTTGCGATGGATCCGCTTCCACAATAGCCTTCAATTCTTCATTCTCAACTTTGGTCTCCGGCCGTCCACGGGGCTTGTTCTGCAGGTCGAAATTTCCAGAACGAAAACGTTGGAACCAAAAACGCACTGTGTTTTCTTTTGCGGCACCGTCGCTATACACATCATTAATCCTTCGAGCCGTTTCTGCAGCACTGGTGCCACGGTGGAACTCGTACTCGTAAATAACGCGATATTTCAAGTTTTTCATTTTGTAAACTGAGTGACGCAAAGAAAAAAACAATTGAGGAAAAAACAAATGAATTATAATTTTCAAAACACAAATACATGAGTAAATAGCTGTATAAATTTGGATTTGGAATTCTTAACCAAAGAGAAGATATTTGAGATCAAATTTGCCAGTAAGGACCTAATATTTACATTCATACTAACGGTAACACCATTATCATATTCGTTGAATTGCTGTACTTCACATATTTTAAAAATGCGTTATTTTATTTGATAACACGCTGATTCAAAAAGGGTAAGTATAATTTACCACATGTTTTTAATATCGTACCAACAATTCCCGATCCTTGTGGTCATTTTTCCATATATATAATAAATGACACTATTTTTAAAATGAATGCAATTACTAATCTGTTACTTAAAAGAAAACAAAAACTTATTGAAACTATATTTTTTCATCCCGCGCCCTTGCAACCCTCGCAAATATTAATAACGAAACATGCAGAATTTACAGGGAAGCGATAGAAATACATAAAAATAAAAATTACGTGAATTTCCCCTAGTATTTTACCCCTTCCCTTCCCCCTGACATATTTTCGATGCAAATCTATACCGTTTGACCTATCAGACTTAAAATTTGGAAACTTATTCTTAAGGACTCTGCAGGTAATGTATGCGACATTTCCCCATTATTCTTTTAACCCTTCCTCTCCCTTGATATATTTTATATATTTTCAATGCAAATCTATACCGCTCGAATCTAACTTTTGTTTACCTTCACAAATTTATTTTAAACTTAATCCTTTACCCATGAAACGCCGGGTATAAACAGCTAGTATATATATATATATATACCTCTATCTAACATATCATACCTCTAACTAACTAAGCTGTACATGTCTTGGCACGATCTTTAGCCATAGAAAAAATGTATTCATTTAAAAAAATATATAAATAAAAATAATAGTCCTAAAAAAGATGCAATGTTACCAAAATTTGTAAATTTCAAATATAATCAATGTGGTTTATGCATACTTCGTTACTTTTTTAAATTTAATAATAATTTTCAATCAAGAACTAATGTTATAACATCAAAATGATTTATATATTTTGTTTGATATGACTAGTTCTGTTGTACATTTATTCATCAATATTATATGACTATGTTTTATTATATATTCAAGAATATCAAGTACCTACCTGCGCCAGATACTTTTAATTAATTATAAAATCTTCTAATATTTTATAATTTTGGAGTATAATGATACTCGCTGTAGATATCATTTGGAAAAAGCAAGTTATAAACTACCCTTAAATCTACAAAGACGTGAAATAACAGATCGAAAATTACAAAAAATGGCTGGCAGTTTCGCCTCGTTTAATTTGTTTTTGTTACGACTTACGTCATCCATGAAAACGAGCAGTATTTATAAGTGTGAGTTAAATACATAAAAATCTGAAAGAAAAAACTTACTTCCCCTAAAACTCATCTGCAAAAATTTAATTTTACCGTAATATATTCCTTCTTGCTGGCAAATGGTTATTTTGCAACTTTTTACAGCGTGGTACTATTTTGTATGCAAATCATTAGATTAACAGCTTCGCTACCGTTCTGACCCTAGTCAAGTCTATAATTTTATAGCCTTCGAATTAAAACCGTTTTGAAGAGTTACAAAAGAGGAATGAATTTATGGTACATTATAAAAAGGAACCTTGCTTTTTATACATTCTAAAATATCCAGAATAACAAGTGAAGGTGCCCTTTCGATGAAGTCTTTAGCAGCTTTTGTGGATGATTTGAACACCAGGATCTAACTTGAGGAACATTTGTAATGGTTAGGCAATTTGCGTAACAGTACAATGCCATTCATCCAAAAGCCGATAAAATGGGTAGGTACTATTTTGCTCGGCCGAATCGATGAACCAACCAATATTGTATCGATAATAAGACTAATTACTGTGATCAGATCAGACCTGTCTTAAATAAAGAAATATTAGTCCAAAGCATCAAGATTACAGACATAATCCAATTAAATTATATAACAACAATTTTTTATAAGAAAAATTGTCAGGCTTCTTGCAGATTCACATGCTTTTTTATTACTATACTAAGGTTTAAAACCTATACTTGGAAGTTTATATAGCTAATTTTTTGTGATCTGTATCTTGGTCAGTAATAAAATTAATCTTCACAAACACGATCACTTTTTCTTGAACAATCGAGGTTTGAAAAGTCAAAAAAAATCTTTAGTATTGCGAATTTGAAAATTAATCGTTAGATACTATAATAATCTACGTAGTTCATAGAATATATTTACAATTTCACCTACCTAGGATCAATAATGACCAATGCAAACTTCACATCTCCGAGAAACATCAACCGAGATCAAACACAAAATACACATAGCAAACAGATGCTTCATTTGAGAAGATATCTCGTATCTCGAATGCTGTCAAGGAAAACAAAAGTTTTCATTTATAAAAAACCACCACGTTCTTTATTTCATGGTACTTATATATATAAATACTGGGTAATGAGTAAAAATGGTGAGTTGTCTCTTCTTGTATTTAAAAAAAAAATACTCAGAAAAATATTCAGTCCTATACAGAAAAACAGAGTCTAGAGAATACGAAATAACGAGGAGGTCTACAGTAATCAATAAATGAGCCCAACATAATACAATTTATCAAAATAGAGAGGTTGCGATGGGCAGGGTACGTAGAAAGAATGAATGAAAAGAGAATGCCAAAAAAATTCTCCTCACAAAGCTTCAAGGTAGACGCAGCATTGGTAGACCCAAACTCCGATGATTGGATGGCACGCACCAAGACGTGGAGGATTGGAGGAGTATATGTCAGGATAGAGGAAGATGGACAGGAATGTTGGAATGGAGAAGACCAGATATAATATTTATTTATTTTAGTAATTCAAATAATTAGCTTTCGACAGAATAGCGGCAATGCGATGTTCCCTTTTTACTATTTGAAAATTATTTTTTATGAATATAAAGTTTAGATGTACACTTCAAAGGATATTGATACTTCATTCAGGTGAAAAGAATCATTTTTCTATGTGAAACGGCGAAAAGACTACTTGACTTAAAACAGAACACAATAGGTATCTTATATACATATATAAGATCGCGTAGTGTTTTTGTCTCCTATAATTTGTTATATTTGGCCACGTTCATTATTTAACTAGGCTTTTATCTAGATTTTTAATTTGTAGTCTTACGATCCATGAAAACAGGTATAAATTAGAGTATTAGTTTTTATGCTGGCCTGTGATTTTTCAGATAAAAGTACTTCTATTGGAAAATTTGGATCACTTCAATATTTTGGAATTTGGATTAACGAGCGCGTTAACCAAAAATGCTTTTTTGCTTTGTTTTACTCAACTATTTCCATTTTTCCTACAGTATTCTTCGTAAAAAATCAATTATTCATTGAAAACAAAGATTCGGTCTCATAATAACTGACATAGTAAATCTTTGAAATTTATTCATCCATAATTGTGGCTATTGTTTTGAAAATGAGCTCTTCATTATCTCCTAAGACGTTGGCAATAATTCATAACGTATTTGAATGAAAAGACTTTACTCATTATTTCTTTATCCTATGACATTCATCCAACGTGAGGCCAGATAATCAATTTAATTCAAAGAATTGATTTAATACCGAAATAATGAAACCGTCGCCCCTCTCTAGCACCCTGGGAGAATACAATTTAGGTAAAAATTAGGTGATTTTTCACAAGAAAGCTCAGCTATTATAGACACATAGAATTTGTAATTTGTACTTTGAAAAATAAAAAGGGAAAATTCAGAAAATAAAAATCATACGTATACTTCATGAACATAAATACAATAAAAAATACTCCAAAAGGTAAATATACGACGAGATAAATTAAACATCGTATATTTACTAACATATATTAACTTATGCTTTCAAGCAACTGGTATTCGTTAAATTATTCACATTAACAGAACATTTAATTACTCAGTACCAATAAGTAATTCACATACGCCAGAATCATTATGCAAACATACAGTTTGTAGAATATTTGAGACTTTTCTAATATGTAAAATTATTTATTCATGTAGCTCCGACAAATAAGGGAATTATTGGAACTCATTGTTATAGAATAATTGAAAAGTTTCTGTACACATTTAAAATTGAAATCGTATGTGTAAATGTAAATGTGTATGGATTCCATTAATTAACACTTAAAAGCAAGGGATTGAATTGACAATGAAACACAAGCGGGTACTTTTAAGCGTAAATAAATATTTTGTTAAAAAATTTTAAAATAACATTTCCTAAAAATAATAATAGAAAAAATAATAATAAAATAAGTAATAGAGTTTTGGAAGAGTATAAAGAGAGAGACAGAAATAGTCCATGTAAGGGAAGTTGATTCATAGGTATTATTGGCCAAAATCCTAAATATCATTCATAAGATTTAGCAGATACTTCGTGGTGCAACATTATAATTTAAAAATATGTTTTACTTTACTTTTACTTTGTAATATACACACACAATTAGTTGAAATCTTTAAAAATTTAAATTCTAGAAACACGTTAATAAATAATATCATATTTCAGTCCACTTCACCACTCCTAGAGCTGTTCGGCGAAAAAAATACCCTTCCCCTCCGCGCGCCCCGCTGACCTATCCAAATAGATAGATAAATTTTGTATTTAAGTTAGTTATTATCTACACCCGATGATTAGAGGAACTGCTCCTCTCAAAACTATAGTTGTAATTTAATAACTCATATTGTGTGTGTGTATTATAAAGTAAAGTAAAACATATTTAAAAAAAATTCTTAAAGTTTACATGAGGGGTCTATTCAGGCTAGCATATGTGTATATAAAAAATAAAGAAGGCTATGATGGTAAAGGAAGTAAATCGGACTATTGATAAAACCATAAATATTGAGCTCGTCAAGAAAAGCCCATGATAAAACCATAACCAACAAACGTAATTAAGGATGCAGCCCAGAAAAGAATAAAACTGTAGCAGAATATTAGACAAAAAAGAAGAATCATAGATAAGACAAGAAATACACATCGAGCTCGGACATCCGTGTGTTCATTTTGTTTTTCTTAGCATAGATTTCAAAAGATTCAGTAAGAAAGTATTATTTTGTTGACTTAACTTACTTATGAAACAACCAGCACAACAGTAGTTGATTATTTAAATTTCGTTCACTAGAATTCGAAATGATAACGTGTCACACGCCCGTCACCACCGTATGAGAAAGAAACCCGGTACAGATTGGTAGAAGGAAGGGAATTGAGATAACTTTCCAGTAGCGTGCAATTCATGCATTCAAATAAGCTGTTAACAACAGCTGCTTTCTGGGATATGTAATTCTTTATGTCATCATATAATCGAATCTTTATGTGATATTAGAAATCGAAACCAAAAAAATGCTAATTTCTCCAAAAAATAAAGCTACATCATTTAAAAATATAGCTATATTTTATTTTAACTTTGTTGTGTTACTTGCACTTTCTTGAAAATTATGGATAGAAATTTCACTGTAAACAAGTCATGTAAATAATATTTTTATTATCGAGTAATCTTCATTGGTCGTGTCCGTAAATTTTTGACGAAATGATTGGAATGCTTTCTGAATGTAACAATATTTTCTAAACGTATGGAATAAAGATATATGAAGCTTGTAGTCAACGATTTTTTGATTTGTTGTTCAATTGGAGGTCATCGTGAAAATCGTTAAACGCTGGCCCGAACGAAGTGTTAGAAAATTAATGAATTTCCAAAAATCTCTCCAGAAAACTCTTGAAATGAAAGTTTTCTTTTGCCTTTTAAGTTCAAGTGTCAATGAAATAAATATCCTATTTTTTTAGAGATTTTAAGTTGGATTCCATATTTTTGGTAAAAAAGCAGCCTCAATTTTGAAAATTATTTAGAATTTATTATGAAATTTTGTCTCTTGAAAAAGGAAACCAAATGGATTTAAATTAAGAGAATATTAGATATTGTAAAATTTTTTTGATGATAAATGTTTTTATTTTAACTTTGTAATAGAAAAATATTGTGGTTGGTAGGTAATTTAAACACAATTGTAATTTTCATTTATAAAAAAAATTATTTAACCACTTGTGAATATTAAACAAATATAAATTAAAACGAGCACTTACATCAGGGTGATTAAAAACTGTTGCTTAACAAAAAAAAAATTTTTTTTTTCAATAACTTCAATATGATTTTCTGGTAACATAATTTATATAGCAAAAAAATACCTATTGTATTAACCACTAATTATTTGAAATCTCAACATGTTTTGAGACCAATTGAATAACAAATTAGTTAATAATTCTATTATAAAAAAAATAAAATATTATCTACAATTTTGTTTCAGAGTGGTTGAAATATAATTATAGATATATATTAATTATAGATATATATATAATTATAGATTTAATATAAATACTCTAAATAATTCAATTTTTGCGTAATACAATAGTGTAAACTTAATGATTTTCGAGATTATTCAAGTTTCTTGTTAAATCTTTAGTGGTATTGCAGTCTGCAAAGTATAATAAATTTTATTAAGTTTAGAATTCTTTTTGTATTCTCTCACATAAAATTACAGTCTGAAACAAAAACAAATTATTTCTATTATTTTATTAATCTATTTTTATTATTATTTTTATTATATTTATACGATTTTTATTATTATTTGTATTATTACATTTTCATTGAACAGTTGTAGTACCTGGCCAGCACCGGTCCTCGCCCGGAACAGCGACTAGAATTACTAGTCCAGAATGAAACAGTTTATCGACGATATTATTATTATAATGCGTATTTATTAGTTGCTCATTTGGGGATTAGCTGACGTATCTTCTTGCGTCGGAGGTTTTGTACTAGCTCAGCGATTTCTTAATTTCCCTTTGATACCTTTTATTTTAAAACTAGTTTGTTTGAAAAATTTTTGTATACCTTTTTTTGAATCAGTACAACTCAGGATCAATATTTTGCAATTTTCAATATAATAATCAATCACAAAATTAAATACAACTGTATTTACACATAGGCTTTGCACCAAACTGAATGTATTTCTGCTGTCTGTAATATCCTGCGCACTTTGTCGTAGCTAAATAAAATTTTTGAATTGTTACTACTTATCACCATGCGCAAAACACATGCACTCCTTCCTTCTCCTGTGCACCCCTCTGCTTTCCGCCGATATAATTTAATTTAAATGTAATGCACACAATTTTTTTCAAATTTTGGATAATTAAACATTAAAACCTTGTAAAACAGAGATACCCACTCAGCCCCCTCTAGCCGCTTCAAGCCCTCTTCACGATATGAATGTATGTTACATTATATTGAATACTATATAATTCATATTTTGCAATGTTACCCCTTCGAATGCATAAAATATCCTACCTCTTTATGTTTGACCACCCCCTCACCCATCCCCTCCCCTGGTAAAGAAGTCTATTATATATTTAATGCCATCCATTATAAATTTATGTTACTTTTTAAACTCCTGCGTTAACCATTAATAGACTGCCACATCCCCTGGAAACGTCATCACTGTTTATCTTGCTGTAAATATTATTTTAATTCATTCGAATTTTGTTCAGTTTCAATATAATATTCTAATGAAAATATAGTTATTTCTCCCCACTCTCCCAGGTAGCTCATCCATCTCTCGTCTATTTCAAATGTTTGCATGTATCGTTTATTAGATATTTAGGGTCTGTGCAAAAAAAACCGTTCACCCTGAATTCCTCTCTTACTAAAATTTGTATAATCCTGAAGTTAAATATATTTCCATTTATTTGAATTTTGTTTTAATTTGAAAGTATAGACTTTTTAAAAATTAATATTTTATTGGTTTTCTTCAGACGATTATCTTGCAAAGTGAGCAAATTTCACAATTTTTTCTCATATCTTTTCTTTTTTTATCAGATTTTTGTAAGAAAAGATATCATATTATAATTTATTCATCAGGTTTCATATATTTTAAATATGGATATCTTATAAAAATTACATAAACTTAAGTATTTAATCATTCAATGAAAAAAGCACACAAATAATAAAATATTTTTTAAAACTATTTTTTACATTATAAATCGTGAATAAAAAAACTGAAAAATTTACAAATATTTTTAATAAATTTAGGAAAATCTTTCACTTTGTAATATAATCGAAAAAAAGATACCTCAGGAGGTCATTTAGTCACAAAAGGCCCACAAAGTGGAGCAATTTTTTTCATTTTTAAATCTTGGGTTTTGTTATTAATTAATTTAGTTTGTGTCATTTTAATAAAATATCCTCATTAAAAATGTATGACACCTGATGAGTAAATTTTAATATGATATCTTTCCATATAAAAATGAGATATAAAGCGCAAGAGAAGATATGAGAAAAAATTGTGAAATTTGCTCGATTTGCAGGACGATCACCATAAGAAACGGTGATTTACTATTTTTAAAATTCACTAAAAATTCTAAAATTTGATAAATTAATTTTACAACCTTTAATAATATTTACTTTTATTGCTTTACCCGCAAGGAAAGATATTTTTTATACCTTTGCCGGCATTTGTAATTCTTTCAATTGTTTTTTCGGTTTTTCAAGTAGCCGCCGGAAATCATGTAAGAAAAATTAAAGAAATGTTAATTTTTTTGTTAACAAGATGCTGGAAAATTATACCATTAAACGTCATGTTTCGATCATTTTGTATTTTTATATCAGCATTTGAAATTATTTTCAAAATGTTTCGTATAAAGTATTTCAAGAATATGTATGTGTTTGTATAATAGTTGTAAGCGATTTATATGTTATAAACAAAATATATGTTTTACATACATAGAAGCTGATTTTGTATTTAAGATCAAGGAACCACGGAAATACAAATAAAATTTTTATCTGCCTCTTTTAGCTCTCTTTAAATGATAAAAAATGTCAAATATCAAATATAATACTTTGAATATGATTTATGATTTGATATATTTATTGCTGTTTTGTTTTATAAAAGTATAATAACAAAATCATTTAAATTTACGAATAAAAAAAATCAGTGCATCTCACTGATTTCTTCGATAATTACATATGTTTTTGTGTTTAATTATTCATATTATTTATTGATTTGGGGTGAATTTTGTAGAATGAAATGATAATTTATATATAAATAAAGTACTTTTGTTTGATAACTTTTGAGTTCAAGTTATACACGACTAGTTTCGAGAACTAAAGATATTCTTATATATATATGAGAATACCTACCCCCTCCCCCACCCCTCTCTATCAGTATCTAAGAGGATTGAGTTTATATTCTCACTTGTAGATGAGAACATCTGTAGTTCTCGAAACTAGCCGTGTACAACATAAACTTAAAAATGGTCTTACACAAGTATTTTATATGTATAGAAACTTAATTATTCAAATTATTTTTAAACGTACAAATTATTAACAGGACATTAATGCTCCTGACAAAAAGTCCTATTGTGACAACGAAATAAAACGCAAAAACAAGAATCAGATTACTGCACAAGTATGTTATGCGTGGGCTCCAACGTTATCGAAGTATATAACGTGGCTCGCATCATTTCTCGGCGTAGGCGAGTATTGTGAATTTTGTTTTTGATAAGTAGGTATTAACCCATCGAATGACTGTTAATTATTTACATAGAATTTCACTTTTAAACAAAGCCTGGTTCTTGAAGAATATATCCGGGCAAGTATACTAGATGAGTTGTGTTGATTAATCACCGTAGATAGAAAAGAAAAATTGGTCGGTATTTTGAAACTTGGTGTAAAACAGAAATAGAAATTTCGTTGAAGAGAGGGGAATGTTATATACCTCTAAATATATTTTTAAATTAATTTCGATGGCTCTTGTCACTATCGATGTTGATGTAATTAATTTTCAATATCGTTAAAGTAAATTATTCCTTTGAACAATTATTGATGTTTCAAACCAATGTTGTTATATTTAGATGTATACTAAGTTAGATGTATAAGATAACTATTTAGATGTATAAAGTTTCGGTTAGGTTAATCTACAATTTATTTGTTTATTTATTTTTTTGTTCACGCCCATTGTAGGCCTTTAGAAAAATGTTAAAGTATAGAAAGAAATGTATAAAACAATATCAGGTGTATGCAGTAAAATATAAAATATTGAAATTATTATACATGTATAACTAGTGAAAGTATCAGATGTAAGCATTAAAATATGAATATATTAGTTAAAAATACAAAGCAGTAATGGGTATAAAAAATATATAACATATAATTATTATTTTTTTATACACTTCTTTTTTACGCTAATATGTACATTACATGTACGAGTATATATTAATAGTGGAAGTTAGTAATGTAGTAGTATTGTCTCTTTAAGTGTTTACTTTATTTTCACAAATTTTCATTGAAAATTTCAAACATATAACCATGTTCATTACCAGTCTTTAATATTCTGGTAATCATGAAATTTGATAGTTCTGGAATTGTGGCAATAAAAGGTGACAAATTGTCGAGTTATATGTAAGGATGGGATATTGTAGTTAACACACGCCACTAGATCAGGGTTGTCCAATATATTATTTACAATTTTGTACAGAAGAACTATATCAGAAATGTTCCTTCTATGATATAAGGTGAGTAATTTCAAAAAAAAAATTGATTATATTATTTGTATATATCTACTTTTATAAAAGTTATAAATAAAATAATCAATATTTTTTAAATGTCAATCTACAATGTTGCTCAATCAATTGAAAAAATGAGTGATTTCAGTTTCTTCATTGGGTTATTGCATTTTATATTTTGTTTTGGTATGTTAATCTTGTAATTTATATGTCTGAGAAATTTGCGTTGGACACGCTCAATTCTGACTATATGCCCTTTATAAATATGAAGACCAGACTAATGAGCATTAGATCAACAAGTGGATCTCTATGGTAAGCGCATAGAAAGATACATCTTATATTCAATTTCTCTGGAAAAGTGCTGGGAATAAGTAAAATCGTTAAAACGTTACTAAAGCAGAAGTGTCACGGTTTAACAAAGATATCATTGAATTCACGAAAATGATATTTTGAGTGAAATTAAGTGAATATTTGTAAGTGATTTAACAATTTTATTCAAAGAAATTTTAAATTTTCTTGAACGTTTCCGAGAACGTTGCCTGACACTGGTAGATTTTAGAAAAGAGCATTCAACGGAGTGATTTATAGATAACTCAACCAAAAATCTTAAGAATTTAAATGAGTACGTTCTCTGTAAGTAAAAACAAGAATTTAAATGAGAACTTTATTTTAAAGCGAATTGAACGTTTTTCAGTTAAGAAATTTACTACAAGTAAATTATAATTTTGATTATGCTGAATGGTAATATACATTGATACTGACAAGCAGAGAGCTTGGTGATAATTTTATATTAATTCGCCACAACGCATTATTATGTACATGCTCTAAAATATTTGACAAAAATGTCCTTTGGACCGACATTTGGACCAACCAAGTGGAAAATTCAACTGGCATTTCTCTAGTGATAGTCTTCAGATCTACAGGAAGGCAGGAAAAGAAGAGAAGTACAGAAAAGAGAACTGTAGTTCATATTTACGATCCTGTTCTACGAGGAACCGACGTCGATGATTACTTCCTAATTGTACAATTTAAATTAATTATTAAAAATGATTACTTTTTAAATATTAATATATACCATAATAACAATAAAATATTATTTATATGATATACCATAAAAAAAAATGTTGATAATTGTCTGTATATTGCGAATGACACGTAATATGTATACTTTTATATATAATAATAAAATGTAACGCCAACATATTTTAATTGCGGAATAATTCCATAAATGACTAAAAAGACTATTTTACTGATAGTTAAGGAACTTGTGTCAAAGTCTGCCCAGCGATGATGCCATCCATAGACGCAACACATACACGAAAGATGTTCTTCATTATACCAAGTACCCTAAGGATCGAGCATAATTTTACTAAGCGATGGTGACACTTTCACTCGCAAAATACTAATGGAATATTACAAGAAATATTTAAATACTTCAGAATACAAATGCTTTGGTAAGTTTTGCATAACTTTGAAAATTATTTATACAGACGTAGATCGAAGTGGTCTTGTGTCCGAGCCTTTGACCTTTGCTTACTGGCATAATAAAACGTAGTTCGTAGGGTATCTGGTGGATACGATGGTGAATGGAACGAGAAGATTGTAAGCCTGCAAAGGATTTGCCCTGGTTATTCAGCTGAGAAGTCCGGGGTAAGTTGGAACATCCAAGATAGTAAGTCTACGGAGTATGTGCTCTGGCTATTTGTTTATAATTTCATTTCATTGGGTTAATTGAAACTGTTGGATATAAAAAAATAAATTCTTAAATATTATTATATATAAAGTCCTAAAATATTATATAAAAAGGCAGCATCCGTTGCCGTAAGATATGTATCTTTGTTCCAATTACACACCCTGATGAAGCCTTTTGCTTTTTTACCTAGCGAAGAGGGAAGGAAGAGCTTATATAATTTCATTCAAGTGATAACAAAATTTGTATAAATTTATCAAAGTTACTAGCAGCTTGTAATTCTCTTCGAGATATATGAAGATAAATCGGTACTCTTGATATGTGGTTCCGGAGAAGAATGTTAATAACAACAATGGTTTAATACTGCTGTATGAGTTTCAAATTTCCGATAGGCTTACAAATATGTGGCTAAAATTACCATCAATAATGTGGTCAGTAACATAGAAGAATTCAGATGAAGAGTCAGATTTCCACCCGCTGAACCAAACAAGTGAAGACCAAAACAGAAACACTTTCGAGAACTCACTGGCCAGTTCTAAGGTCCAAATTGAGAATCAATACTAAGATGATATAAAGTTAAGATACGCCTTAAAAGTGTTACTTTGTACTGAAAATTACGCTTTTAAGATGTATCTTAACCTTTAATTCATGTAGAAATTTACTCAAACTTAGGCCCGAATCGTTTTTTTTCTCTCGTGACTTAGCCCCCAGAATTCGACGTTGAGAAGAACTGGTATGGAAGGAACCATTTATGTATGGTCGATTTAGATTAGCAAATCTCTATGAAATGAGTTTACATAATGATGGAGTAACAAAATACAAAAATGAAAGCTTAAATATTATGCTTTGGTTATATCTCAAGGTACATTGACTAAAAATTTTGCTGTTCAAGATAGAGAAATAAGCATTCACATACTGAACAGAATGGCTAAAGATTTTTATGAATTGCTCATTATAAATCGCTTATGGAACGCACAAGAAACGCAATTACCACCAAATTGTTAGCAGCTCATCTCCAGAATAATAAACTTAGATCAAAGCCAGATAAACAAGTGTAATAATATTAACTTATTAAAGGAAAAATATCAAATAGCGCCGAAAGCCTCTCTAAATTTTCTTCATGTTCCATGTGAAATTATAAGTCATTTTGACCCTACAACCCACGATGAAGAGTTTTCTTTCAATGATCAACGCTGTGTAATGTTTTATTTCATTTTTAAATATTGCATGTATTTGAGGATATTCCTGTTTCTTTTTAGTTTATTTTTTCACAATCTTGTGCATCTTTCAGTTCTAGTGTTCAGAAATGACTTCAGTGTTTGCTGTTCAGTCATCTACATATTCCAAACTGCCCCTTCACCGCAGTCTTCCTACTTTCGTAATCTTTGAGATACCCAGCTCATTAATTACGATAATATATATTACAGCTCATTATTATAGTTTCTAAAAATCAAATTTTATAAAAATAGCCGAGAAAGTCGCCTGAAACAGTAAAATTTTTTCTCCACACACCTTGTGATTCTCAATTCATCCGTCATTTACTCAACATTCTATATAGTCGATTTAATTTTTTTATTTACAATCAGAAAAATGTTAATCTGAAAATCGATGATTCTCAGGCCATTATTTTAACCAGTAACACGTGGTACAGTTATTTAATAATTTTATCTGATAGCATCGATGTTTGGTAATTGAAATATAAATGTTTTGTCGGACCAACGGTTGCCTGTCAAATTGCGAAAAATCAGTAACCAATCATCGGTACAATTAAGTACAATCCGAAACAATGGTTAATGTATCGCTGGTTAAAATCATCACTAACATCAAAACCATCACTACCGACAGCGAAAATATGTTCTCATCTTAACATGCTACAAAATGACTTATGATATATTTCATCGGTAAACTCAGAATTTATGTTCTGAGGATATAAAAATCATGAAAAGATATTGAATTGTGTGCAGAGGAATGCTTTATTTATATAGTGCATTATAAAATCTAAAAAACAGATAGATGCAAATAGATAAGATTATAAGGAACGGCAAAACGATTAATAATAACATATAAAGTATACCCATATTCAATATTTAGTGATCAAGAATGCGGTTTGATTATGATTCTCAAAAAATGTTCATGATTGTATCTAAGAAGAAATTGGACCACTCCCAAGAAATAAGAAATACGCGAATCGAAAGCTGTAGAAGCATTTATACCAAAATGAAAAAACCTCTCCGCGACATTGGTGCTGCGAGTGAGAATCGTTTAATGTTATTTTTTCTCCATTTTTATATATGAAAAATCTGTGTATAGTTACAAGCCTCTTGAACTGACTGAGTAACTAATGTGGACATGTATGATGAATAAATGCGTCGAAAATTATGCTAACAATCAAGAATTCCTCGGTCATGTCGTATGGAGATGTGTGAAAAGAGAAGTAAGGCAACATTGTTGATAATTTAATGATCAGTTATAAATCTATTGACATATTTATCGCCACAGCATTCAAAGCGACGATCGCCATGATTGATAATCTCCGTAAATAATTAGCAGAGAAGAAAAATGTTGATGTAGAAGCATTTGGCTATAGATGAAGTTTTTATTTCTTCTTCATTATATGGGTAATAATGATAACAGGTAATAAGAGTATATATTTTTTGGATAAGAATCATTAATACTTTCTACGGTGATAGTTATGGCTAAAAAGGTAAACGTGGCTCTGAATAAAATTGCAATGCTTACTCACTACATTTTTCCCATGGATAATGGCAAAATTTTCTCATTAAGAAAAGGTTTTTCAGAGAAGTAACGTTATATCTGTCCAAGGATACGGTTTTTTAGATTAAAGTTCAGTGATAATAAGAACAAATTTATCTAATTAAAAGACACGCATAAACGTATAAAGCGAAAATATATATTTATCATTGGGGTTTTTGGCGACTATGGAAAGGTCTTATTAGCTTAATTGATAAATATGGTTAATGCTCTGTAGATAGATAGCCAATAAAAAGTTTATTTAATTTTTTTTAAATAAGTATTCTTAATGATTTATTCCGATATGCATATTTTTTTGAACTGGTATTATTTAGATTCAAAATTGTTTTTATTATTTGGGGGTAATGGTAAATAAATTAAGATTTGTATTCCTAAATCTTTCAAAGGTACAATGTTATTGAAACTCTTTTTCTATTTCTTCACTGATGCTGTGCAGTGATTCGCGAAGATCTGATATTTGTTTCGAGCAGAATTTCTTGCAAGTATAACTACTTGTATATTTATGTATAAAAATTTACAGTGATGGACAAAAGTCCGGAGGCACATTTGAAAAAAGCACCTCTACCTAGTCAAGCATGTTGTATAAATCCCATTTCTAATAACATAGCGCTATTTCTCATGTTCCATGTTTAAAATTGGGCTACTCTCATCTTATTCACATTCATACGTCTTCTCGTGCATATTCGTCGATTGTTGAGATTTTTAAGAGAACCATATTCTACTCTAACATAATCTCGTCTTTTCAAGACTTTTGTACACATCGCTATTCCCAAAGTATGTTTTTTTTATCTTTTCACAAGTAAAGATAAATATCTATAAGAAGAAAGATATATTTATAAATGCACTGAAATGTGCTGTGGAGAATATAGTGGAAACATGAGATGTAAGTATTTTGAAGATCCGACGATCCAGACAGCGCGGCTATAATAAGAATCGTTCAAATAAATTTAGCTCGGTTTGTCCAAAATTACATCTTCCAGGATATTTTCAAATGATACTGAATCAGTAACCCCAAGGGACGTAACATCAAGGAAAACCTCGAAGAAGATGGGTGACAAATTGAAAAACATGCAATTTGTCACTCCATCAGAAAAAGCAGACGGGGTGAAAATTGAGGAACATGCAACTTGTCACCCCATCAGACAAATAGATAACTGGCTGCCTCTGAAGATAGATGGCAGTGGCGAAAATTCCTACTTGAGAGTCAAGATTCACATGATCCGTCCATAATATGAAAAAATTATCGGAAATATTACTATTGTAGAAAGGTTTACTTTATAAAACTTTTTTCTCATTATTAATTTTGTAAGACAAATAATTTTTCTAAAGCATGTCTATAATTCTGTACAGCACTGTACATATTTCTAGAAGTTCACGGAGTTACATACTTCGAAAGAAATATCATTCTCTTAGTACGCATGGCTTCACGTTGGACGCCATCCAAAAATTCGAACGAAGCAAATATATAACAATCGCTAGTTCGTTTGCGATCCCTTTGTTTGAGAGCCGAGGAAAAAATAGTAAAGTTAGGAAGATTTATATGCTTATTATTATTCTAGTATTAAAACCATTTTGGCAACGATAACTTTTTTTTGTAATCTAACATCATTTTTAATGTAATTTAAATCAATGTGTAAATAATATTTTTTATAATGAAAAAATATTTTTAATGTGAGTTAAAATATATCTTTGATAATTAAAACAAAACAAAATTATAAAGATACACCGAAGTTTTAATATCTATCGATTCAATCATTCACCGCAAGGACTCGAACCCAAAACTTGATATTGCTGGTGGACGTTTCAGTAAGTTAAACCATACAATGACGACAAGTCACATCTATAGCTGTGGTTTGGCTCAACTGCCGCTCGACAAGCCAATTTCCCGTCAAAAATATTCAAATTTTTATGATTTGCTAATGTTACGAAAAAGTTCTGGACCCGAAATAGACTGGCTACCTTTATGGTACTGCGTACATTATTTATTTTCAAATATGTGTAAATAGTTGGTTTAGTTTAAGTTAAAATGGGATTCTGGTACCACGTACGATAGCAATACTCAGATAGTTTGGGAATGTTGAGCGAATTAATGAGGAAAGAATGGTAAGAAAAATGCGTGACGCATGTATTGACGGTACCGGAAAGAGAGGAGTGACCAAATTAAACAAATACTGTAGGATGCTTCTATTAGGATCAATAATCGTCAATCATCAGTCAAGCAGTTGCATATATGAATGTGGATAAGGCGAGAGTTGTGTGTCAGGATAGAAGAGTCTGGCGCTCCATCCTCTCTGCCTACCCCCGTAGAGAAACGGCGTGGTGGTAAGTCAGTAAGTAAGCAATTGTAATATAATACCTATAGTAACAATCGAAGTTATGAACAATGTAAGCTTACTTACGTTACAATAATGTTGGGAATTTTCATATTGTATTTTGAACTACATTTTTTCATTCCATTAATTTTTATCAACTCCTTTCTATAACTTAGAAAAGTTTTTTATTTTTATTGTGAATGAATTAACTAACCACACTAAAAATAAATTCTTGCACGGTTATAGTTTATCGCAATTCTCTTGGATATCTGCATTTTTGAGTTTTACTAGTTAGTTGTTAGTTAAATCAAGTCATTGCTTAAAATATTTTTAGAGTCAAATTTTCAAAGGAAGCAATCACTTGGTAGTGAGACATTTTAATTAAATAAATAAAAATAACTTTGTTATACACCACTTACATTTATTAAAAATCCAACCAGGTTTCGTTACTACTGTTGCTTCTTCAGGGATCTTAACTGTCTAAATATACAAAAATTATGCGCTTATACTATGTTAGCAAGCTTAGTAGATACTATTTTAAACAGAAAAATGCAACAATTAGCCAGTAATAAATTTTTGTTCCACAGTAGTGATATAGTTAAGCACCAAGATTGCCAATGGCGTCGTATTTAATTTATTAATTCTACTTTTTCCACTTCTAGCGTCAAAAATCTCCCACCAGACTTCAGACCCGCGTTTTATACGAATAATAGTGTAGGTAAATTTTAAGTCAATTGTAAAGATAAGGATGATAAATTTAGCCATTCTGGTGTATATTCATTAAAATGTAACGATTGCTTCGTGTTTTATATAAAGAAGACATCGCGTAATGTAAAAATTAGAGTAAAAGAGCACATGCGTTGTTTAAAAAGTGAGTTTTCAGAATTTAGTGAGTTCTCAGAATTTGTAAACCATTTAATTGAAGAAGACCACACGTTCAATAATAGCACAGGAGTTAGTATTATTCACAAAAACGGAATAGGTAATAGATTAGATAATTTAGACGAATTAGAGATAAGAAAAGCCATTAATTTAAATCATAAAATAATTAATAATCAAATAAATTTGTCTTATAGTCCACTCTTAAATATGTTCCTTCTTAATAATAATATTCCCTGTATAATCCCACCCCCTACCCCCACTATTGCACTCTGTCCTTTCACCTTTCACACAAGTATATAAACGCATAATTTTTGTATGTTTAGACAGTTAAGTTCCCTGAAGAAGCTACGATAGTAGCGAAACCTGGTTGGATTTTTAATAAATATAAGTGGTGTATAACAAAGTTATCTTTATTTATTTAATTATGTTTAAAGTTATTATTGCATTATTAACAATTATTATTGAAGAATGACAATACGTAGATAGTATGCCCCTCGTAAATATTATTGCAAATGACTAAATAATAAAATACAGTGTGTACATTCAATTGATTTGTTATTTTTATAATAATAGGAAAATTATAGCATGATAGTATAGTTATGTAAATAACTAACTTTGTTTCAAATATTAAAATTTTGAAAATATTATATCTTTTTCAGGATTGTGGCCTCACAGTTACGAAGACGATACGCAAATTTATTTTTTCTGTAAGCCGGATGAGACAAGAATTGAAACAAAAAATTGCAATTTGTGTTTAGAAAATAGACGAATGGATGGTGCAAAACAGACTTACTTTAAATCCATCCAAGACAGAGCTACTATGGGCCGCGACATCTAGACGGCAATATCTAATCCAGGAATCAACGTCTGTGAATGCTAAATCTGCAGTTAAGTTGTTGGGCGTGCACATTGATTCAGATCCCTCCATGAGTACACACAAATATGTAAGTTAAACTGTCAGTGCATGCTTTTATCAACTGACACAGATTAAAAGTATTCGAAGATACCTCCCCCCTGAAGCCGCCTGTTTACCCGTAAATTCATTTGTGGTTTCACGTGTGGACTACTGTAATAGGCTTTATACTGGGCTTTCAAAATTTCAACTGGATATACTACAGTCCATACTAAACGCGGCAGCAAGAATAATAAATGGAGCATTAAAATCCTCGCACATAATACCCCTTTTGCATGAACTACATTGGCTTCAAAGTGTCGAGTTTAAGTTGTGTGGTTAATGTACAAGGCAACACATAATAAAGCGCCTCTGTACCTTTAAGAGCTATGCTTAAGATACGACTTAAATAGTAGACGCCGAACTCTGAGATCAGCCACTACTTCAGCTGCAGGAAGGGATATAGAACGGACCATCCACTATTAGAAGACTAAGTTTATTGAACTGAACGGGCATTACGGTGGCAGGCACAAAGGCGTGAAACTCTTTTCCCTCCGTAGAATAAGACTTAAGACGCTCCTTTTTATAAAATCATTTTCATTAAACTAAATTCTAGTGTTGGACTAAACAATGTTAGTGTAAATCGCCCTTGAGGTGAATTTTTTTACGAAAATGGCGCTCTAGAAATTATCAATTTTAATTATTATTATTATTATCATTATTATCATCATCATCACTCCACATTCTTCTGTCCCGACACACAAGTCTCGCCTCAATTACATTCTTACATCTTTGCATACAAGCTCGTCGATTTTTGAGTAATTTGAAGCCGGCTATAATTTATTTTGAGGACGTCAGATGAATATAGTTATACTGAATGATTGTCTAACTTGTTGATTGATTGTTTTTAAGTTATGCTGAAGTCTTGCAAATTCATATCTTATTCTATTGTATGGTTTGCTTTTGATGACAGTGAAGCGGTTTGTGTGGACACATCGCCCCACGCTGTTTGCACATATATGAGCTTAAGTAGCGCAGGGAGGATGACCTTATGCATAAAAAATGCCGAATTGGGTGGCGAAAGTGTAGAGCTGATATGAGAGCTATTCCATATCGGCTCTCTTCACTGAAGTCTTGCAAAATGTCATGTCATCCACAATACTACAATACTACTGTATCTCTACCATACAAATTAGCAAGTGAGCTGATCAAATCGTATTCAATATATTGTACAATCCGAAAACGACATTGAAATCATCAAATCAATCAATCAAACGCGCTTAACGAGATTCGTAAAATTATAAAAATAAAATCATTTTAAAACGATTAATAAAATGTTTTAAATATTGTGAAATAAATTAAGACACGCTTTATACATTTTTTTTCTATATATCAGACCAATTCAGATTTTGAAAATTTTTCCCATAAAACAAGATGTGAGCACTTGAAAACAAGAGCATTAAGCCCAAAACACGCCTTAAGCCTTTTTTTAACGACGTCAGAGTATGACTAGCGAAAATCGCTCTAAAATGTAACTTCCGTTAGTACGGGAATAGCTTGAAGAACTCAATTCACTCTCGGAGGCCAAAGTTAAAACATAAAGTTCGGTGTTTCATTTTTATTTGTTTAAAATCCTTGTGACTTTGCCAATATGACTCAAGAGGGTGTATGAGTGGAATAATGCCTTTGGTGAATTACAAATTTTCTGAGATAGGTGCAAAGGAATATTTCAATTTTGGTACCTGAAATAAATCAGCATTTTTTTTTCATCGCATGTATTGTATCGCTAAAACGAGAGCATTTGATACCGAAATATAAAAATATATACAATATTAAAAAATTGTCTTATCTTTGGATTATTTCAGGAATATGAATTTTGGCAAAGACGCTACGAGAATGAGCTCTGTCTTTGTTTAGTATTAATAAAGAAAGACTTCGGTTGTTTGATCTTTGGAATGGAATGACCATACAGCATTCTCCAATGTCATTGCTGAACACGAGACCAACACGGCGTTGGACGAGGTCTAAGCTTAAGTGGATTGACAAGGTTTTAAATACATTTCTGCCTTAAAAATGTAATTCTTGAGAGCAACAGCGTATATTGGAGATTGATGGAAAAAGTTCCGAAGAGGCCAATTATGATATGTGATGAATGTTACTAACATAAATATTACACATTGTGCGTGTGTGTTTGTGCGTATATATATGCACCCCTTTGCCCTATATTCATATACAAGGTTATTTGTAAAACATTAATAACCTCGCAGGACTATATTCCTGCCTTGATTATGAATCGAAAATGTTCAGGCTTTTACGACCTAATGTCAATAGTTAAGGAGATATGCGACATCAAAGTTTGCATTTTTTTTTTTCAATATTCCTGACTTATTTTTTGTAAAAAAAATAAGCACGCTAATAAATAAATATACCTTAAGCTTTATTACGCTTTATATTTGGATTAAACATATCATTATATAAGCTAGAAATAAAAATTGTATTATTCTATAATTAAGACGATTCAAATAAAATTCAGAAATTACTATTTTTTTACAAACAATAGCAAAAATAATTTACTTTGTGTGAAACGATAATCGCATACATTCATGCGATAGAATTAATCTTGTTTATTTGGTATAATACGTGATAAAAACAGTTTTGTTTTACGTTTTTATTTTAAGTATGTATGAATATTTGGAAAACTTAGAATAAAATAAATTCTCTCTATATTTTTATTTCAACTTTACTTCACAATTTCCATTAGTTAGTGTAGTTTTTTAAAGTGTAAATTGCGGTATTTGCAAATACACTACGTAATATATTGTGTACTGAATATATAGAATATTGGTACTATATATATATATGCATAAAAATAATTCAAAATAATCACATTTTTCACTTAAGCCCTAACATGGTGCATAGGAAAAATACATGTCTCACTATAACTTGTTGGTAGAGACGAAAATACGCCACGGAAGTTATTACGTCATCCGAATCCGCTGATAGCTCTATTTTGTCCTGTACAATACAATAGAAAACTCGTCTAGAAGACATGGCGAAAGCTGAATTGTTTTCATCAAAACCTTAACCACGAAAAAAATATGTATATAAAATGTGGTAAACTTACAAAAAAATATATTATACCCTATATAAATATCGATAAAAAAATTGGCATAATCTTATGAATTTAATAATATAGAGATAATATATCAAATGGTTTTTTATGGTACTCATGTACCGTATATATTCGTATATAATTATTCAATTTCATTCGTTAGTTTTTTATTTAAATATGCCTAAATATTTAATAGCAACATAGTATTGCTAGGTCAATAAAAAAATGGATTTTTATAAGAAAACTTGGTGATAAATAAATTCACAACCGCTGCGGTCAATTTGAAGGCAGTTTCGTTTCCGTGTCATAGCCATAACTTTATATCCCCATGAATTCCACCCCAACACATAACAATCGTATATAAATCAACACAAATAAGACTTAGTCAAGCACTTCTTAGATTCAACCACGGGGTACAGTATTTTGGTCTGTGAATTGAAACAATTCCTGTGTCAGTTGGATTTTGATCAGAATAGACCGCATTTTGATCTAAAAACTTAAGCAAAGTGATAAAAATTTAAACTAAGCGTATGAATTAACTTTATTTTTATAAAAAAATATTTTATGTTCTTTATAAATATGTACAAAACAAAATTTTCTCAGTCTAATTTTCTGAATGCTCATCTTCGTATAGTGAAATATTTAATGAAATATTTAATATTTATTATATAAGGTCTTCTCTTAAAATCAAACAGTTTAAATATTAATTTACGTTTATGCTACAAGTAAATACTCGTTCAACATCGTATCAAATCTGATTTCTTAACATACTCATTAATTTGAATATTTAAATTATTCTGGATGGGGAAACTTGAATCAAGTTCGTATGTTAAATATCTGTGTAAATATTTCCATTTAGTAGAGAAAATAAAAAAACTGACTACCTATATGAAATGTCGCTAAAAATTATATCATTTAATCATTAATTATTCTCACATTATGGGTGACAAATCATAATCGCGAAAAGGTTAAGTGTTTAAGCTGTTTCAATAGTGTTAACTTTTTTATAGTGCGAGCCAATTCAATTCTACATGATAATATTTTGAAATATCTCATTAATATTATAAACCAAAAATATCTTCTTCTTCTTTTATTAGATCCTTGATCTTTTTTAACAGCTCAGTCCTGGTCTTGTGACAAGGATGTCCAGCTCTCTCTCCATATATTTGATGGTTTCCCTAGTGCTCGGCGCCCCTCTGGAATCCCGCGCATCACGGCGCTGTGAAGTCTTCTCTGGTCCATTCTCTCGCCTTCAAAACTTCAGAAACGCCTTCTCTGCCTGCTCCATCGTTCAAGGCTCTTGCCCGCAATGGGTCTTAGGGTCTTCATCTCGATAGTTTTAAGAAGGTATTTAGTTCTCACCGTGTTCGCTCTTGCTTCGATACCATATGTCATGATAGGTCTTATGCATGTTTTATATATTCTGACTTTGCTTTATATATATTCCGACTTTGACTTTGCTTTTGCCACTAGCATGTGCTTATTAGCCCACACAGTATCTCTCAAGCATATTAAGAGAAGGCATATCAAATTTGTGAAAGCGCATCTTTATTTGGTATTTTTTGTAACACCTTGTGCCTAAACCAAATAAATATAAATCAGAGAATAAGCCACTGGTTCATCTATTTATATAAATAAAAATGTTTTAAAAATTTAAAATTTAAAAATTCTTTACCGATTTTTTTGAAATTTTGGCACAACGATGCATTCAAGTACGTGTTTTTGTACGCCGCCTACTTTATTTATATATTTACTATTTATTTATATTAATAAAAATTTTAATGTTCGATTGTCCAAACTCTTAAATCTCCTAAAGTTCTTTAACTATTGCTTTGAAATTTTGACACATCGTTGCATTTGAATTTGCACGCCTATTTATATAAATAAAAATGTTTTAAAAATTTTTAATTTAAAAATTCTTTACCAATTTTTTTGAAATTTTGGCACAACGATGCATTCAAGTACGTTTTTTGTACGCCGCCTACTTTTTTTATACATTTACTATTTATTTATATTAAAAAATTTTATTTTTCAATTGTCCAAACTCTTACATCTCCTAAAGTTCTTTAACTATTGCTTTGAAATTTTGACACATCGTTGCATTTGAATTTGCACGAATTATTGAAATAAAAAAGGCGCCGATACCTACCCTTTCAATAATGATAAATATTTAGATATAAAATTTTCCGAATTTAATTTTTTTAAATACATTCGGTTTTCTTTCCTTAAATAAAACTTTTGAACCGATGAGAAAGTGCAGCGAATCATATAGCGATATTTAAAAAAAAATAACATTTATGTATAATATATTGTGTTTGATTAATTTTCAGGTTGATAACGATAATTAATTAATATTGCATTACAATATAAAACATATCATATGATAAATCTATATGGAGAAAAAAGAAAATTCTTTTTAAACGACCATCTATCTTGGAAGTCTAAGCAAATCCTTAGAGCCGCAAAGAAAACTAGAAAACAGAATATTGGGTAAGAAACTCGAAAATCCTGCTTCGGAAAGACGATACAACAAGACTAATTCATGTCTACAGTATAGATCAAATGATCTGTGATATTTTTAATTCTTTATATTTTAATCTTAAAATATCAATATTTTCCTATGACACAAAACATATTCACACTTGTCTTAAACTCAATACAATACACAATACACAAAATGTATACAATACATGTCCGATCACAGCACATATACATACAACCGTATATACATACTATCTATGTCATTCAGTGGAGCTACGTCCAGTTGACATCTCAACAATTTTAATATTTCTTATGTTATTTATATTCAAAAATGCGATATTAATTTTGAAACTTGGTAAGTTCATAGTATTTCGGACAATGAATTATTTGACGCGCGCTGTTACGTTTACAGAAGAAATAGAAACATTCAAAACAAAACTAGAGGAGGCGGTGTAGCTATAGCTATCAAAAAACATTACGTAACAAGTTTGAGAATGCACTAATGCACATTAGAAGAAGATATTTGGATAACACTTACCTTAAAAAGAATGCAAAAAATACATGTTGCACACATATCCCAGGAACTGGACCCAAATCACAACTTCGGAAAGAATAAAACTTGTTTCGGATCACATAAATAGAGTAAATGAATTAACTTCCTAATTGTTGGTGATTACAACATGCTTCAAATAAAATGGGATACAACTATATCTTGATAACGAACAACTTGGATCATTATTTGTCAATAGCTCTATGCTATTGACAAATTGCTTACCTTTTTCTAACCTAAAGCAAATTAACAGAATCCGAAATGCTAACGATAGTGTACTAGATCTAGTTCTCAGTAACATGGCAGTTTCCATATCTATACTGCTGTTGAACCACTTGTCAGCAAAAACCCACATCATTATTATTAAATATCAATTTTTCGTGTAAAAAAGAAAAAATTTCGATACCTCGCTCAACAAAACAGTTCCATAAACCAAATTATAATATAATTATGAAATTCTTTCATCGACAAATTGGAATCCAGTATTGAACCTATCATCCATTAACGAATCTATCGATATGGTTTACAGTATAATTGACCCCATAATGAATACATTAATTTCAGATAGAATCACTACAAATCACAAAAAATTGCCACTATCCGCTTTGGTACACTCCATCACTGATAAAAAATAACAAATGAAAATCTATTTTACCTGAAGATATCACCAAAATAAATCCACTTGACCGCTTGATGAACGAATTTCTCCAAAAGAGACACAAGAAAATAGCTAAAGAGGTATATAAACAATGTATAGACTCTGTAGAGTTAAATATTCATAAAAATATCGTCAATTTTCGGACTTTCGTAAAATCTAAAGGAAAATCGCAAAACATTCGTAACTTATAAAATGAAAACTTCAAAAACTCGTCTGAATCTGCCAACTGAAAGTTAAATTGAACAAAGGTCTGTATGGAAAATCTACAAATACAATGGAAAATGTACAAATTCAATCGAAAACTGTGTGGAAAATTTTCCATACAGCTCTTTGGTCAATTTAACTGTTCAAACATTAAACATTAACCATGTTACATTTGGTAATACCCACAAAAGTGGGTGTTACCAAATGTAACATGGTTAAAAATGTTTAACTATGCTATGGTTGTGGTGTATAGTGTTGTGAACATAGTAGTGTAGTGTTGGTCATGACGAAGAGACGTGTATGTCTCGAAATCGGTAGACCTTAAGTCTGGTGGTGGTTTTTACTAATTTAACTAACATTCTGTTATAATGTCTAACCACAAAGTTAATTCTTTAAAAATATTAATAATACAAACTATACTGACTACTGAAAAGTATTTGATGGTGTAAACCATGATATACTCATAACAATACTATCAAACAATGCAATTCATGGAAATCTTCATAGATAGATTATGTCTTATATTTCATACCAAACATACCAAACTAATGGTGGTAAGGTAAAGAGTTTGATGTCCAATAATATAACTCAAATTTCATAATTTCAAATAATTGTTAAATATGTATACCAATGATATTGGAACTTGCTTTCAAAACTTCAAGTTTTTACTCTTTGCTAACAATATTAAAATTTACAAATGTATTAAATCTATTTACGATTCTACAGAACTTCAAAATGATTAAGATCGTCTTGCAGCTTATTTTAGATACAATACTTTAAACCTTTACACTACAAAATGCTTTTCAATTGCATACACTAGAAATATTAAATAAAATAAACTTTAATTACTATTTAAATGATGATACTATAATTAAAAAATCGTTGTGAAAGTATCTTGGGGTAAATTTGGACAGCAAGCTTAACTTTGATAATAGCCTTGAAAAAATTATAGCAGACAGTTATAAAAAATTGGGATTTATGTATATTTAGAATAGGTAAAGATTTTAAAAACCCAAAAACTTTTAAAATTTTATTTTGTTCATTAATCAAAAGTACACTGGAGTTTGACTCTGTTATTTGGAACCCACTATATCACGTACATATAAATAACATTGAACGTATTCAGCGTTAATTTCTAAAGCAATTAAATTACCATAATATTGTTGCACCTCTACCGTCTCTAGATATTAAATTTCTTCTTAATATATATAATAATAATGTGCATTATCCTGATTTATTGTCATGTAATGATTTGAATGTACCAACCCGTTGCTCACGACTGATAACTCTTTTTCGACCCAAAAAATATAAAACTCAGGCCGCTAAAAACACGGTTATCAGAATCATAAATTTATTCCTGCAATACGAGAATTCCCTTGGCATAGACTTATTCGCAAACACAAAGTATATTTTTAAGCAAAAACTTAAATGAAGTGGGTCCATTAGAGAAACATAGTAAGTAGTTTGAAACAAAATTGTTAATATAGAAAATGCACTTTTCGGTTCTCAAATTTGGACAAAATATTTATAATAATACCAATAATAATTAATTAGAGGTTTTTTTTGTAAAACAGCGTCGGTTGGACGTAAAACCAACACACGCTATCTATACCTATAAAACTTAATGTCTGTCTGTGTGTCTGTCTTTTATCTATATAAAAATACACCGTTTAACCGATCTGACCCAAATTTTGCATACTTATTCTTTAGGATCTGGCGGGTAACATAGGCTACATTTCCCCCCTCCTAAGCTTTTGTGATATATTTTCCAAACCCATGATATATTTTCCATGCAAATCTGTACCGTTCGACAGTTCTGACTCAAATTTTGCATACTTATTCTTTAGAATCCGGCGGGTAACATTTACTCCTCCCCATCCCCTGAAATATTTTTCATGCAAATCTGTACCGTTCGACCAATCTGATCCAAATTTTGTTTTCTTATTTTTTAGTATCCAGCGGACAACATTAGTAACATTTCCTCTCTTCCGCTTTACCATACCCACTGATATATTTTCCTATAATCTGTAAAAATCTGTATATAGATTAATTTTTTAGAGGTCTTGCAAAACAATGGAAACTTTTTTCCCCTCATAAACTAATTTTTTGTTCAATCCTTAACCCGTATTCTATATACTGGGCGTACCCGGCATTGTAAGGGTACGCCCAGTATAGAAATAAAATATGTGGGATTTCGTCATATTTTTTATTATCTCATATTAATACTTATTCTCTTAGCGACTATCTATAATTATTCACGCATCTATAATTTTGAATGTGTGGGACTGCACAAACCTCCCCTCATACTGGAATAAAGTTTTATCTATTTATTATTTATGTTTAAACTAGTTGCAATATGAGTAAATATGAATCCTTGAAGTCCTTTACAAAGAGATTAACATATCTTGGTCCATTATATTTTATATTTGCATGTCGGAAAGGTATTTAAATTTCAAATTAAGTATTCGTGGCAGGAAGTAACGGTTTGTAAACACACATTTCCAGGAAAGAAATGTGTGTTTACAAAGTTTATATAAGCCTATTGAATATATTTATTTTTAAATGCACTATAAGATAATTTAACGAACTGATTCAATTTTTTATGGTACACTATGTTAAACCATTATGTATATCAACATTATCATCATCATCAACCATCTCCCTTCCGCTAAACATGGTCCTTCTTGAAGACAGCTAGTTATCTGCCTCAATGAAAAATATATCAATTACATTTTCGGTAATTTAGAGGCAAAACAATTATTTCGATAACATAAATAGTCTTATTGGAAGATTTTTAACAGAAGCCTGTGAAAATAAAATAGAATATCTTGAAAAGGAAAATTAATTCATCGTTTTAATTTATTTTTTCATCTCTTTTCCCCTTTATTCTCAGAATTTCTCGACTCATTCTAGTAAGGATCAAATAATTCTGTTAACATAGCGATTTGTGTAAAGTCAAAATATTTTTAAAAACTTTTGGGGTTACTAATAGGATTGATATGAAATTCAAGATATCAGATACGACTATTTTACATTTCAAATTATTACAAAAGCATCTAGCGGGAGAAGTTTGCTAAAAATGTGAAAACGCGAATTTTGGCGCCGTCTTGTCTGTGTTGACTTTAATTTAGAAACGAATCAATTACACGACCTTCAATTGTCGAATACAATATCGCTAAATAATATTTTTTTCTTTTTATTCTGAAATTCAGAGAGTCCATTGATTGCAATGTGTGTAAATGTAAATAATATAAACAAGAGATGAATTTTCTCGGTTATCCGTGTCAGTTGGTCCTGGGAAGGACCGTTGTACTCCCGACGTTTCAAACAGATCGCACTGTTCATCTTCAGGGGGGTGACTTGTAACTGAAATGTCGCTCTTACACGTTCGTGAAAACACGTTGTTTAAGGTCGACAGCTCAGAGCCAAGTAAATTTAATTCGAAAAATATGATAGTTTATTGTTTGCCTGGCTTCTAAGAATTCTATCTATATTTGGGGGATTTGGCAATTTGTTCGGCGCTAATATTGATTTCGCATTTGTTTTTTTATTGTATTAACTAATTAATGTATGATAAAAATAACAATTTCAATCATTACTGTATAATACTGTAATACACGTACGTTATTTGTAAAAAATTCAATTATTTTTTTCTTGTTTAATCAAGTAGTGGCATGCACTAGAAATGGATGTAAGCTGCTAATATGAAGTTATAAAAACACGATTGTCTGTATTGTCACAAGTCACACGGTATATTCATTTAAAAAATACTCTTTCTGAAGCATGTTTTTGTATAAAATGTATTATATTTGTGAAAAAAACTTGCTAAAGTTATCAAGTGAAGGATTAAAAATATTCCTTAATATAAAATATATAAATATTGCAATAACAGATACAATTATATTCACATCTCAAGTAACTGCACCAGGAATAACTGGATGAAATAACGGTTCGACCATCACTATCGTAGACTAGCTCTGATACACACTGTATGTGATAAAAAAATAATGGTCCGAAGATGGACCACTGTTAGCAGTGAAACTGCTTTTAATGGTTCTAGTAAACACTTGTATTGAACACGAAGTATTGAAGTATAGCGCATGGCCCTACACAGTTAAAAAGAAAAATAATTTAACCCATAAAAACAAAGGTTTCATTTTAAATTCTATCCGCAAGAAAGAGACCTGTATGCAGAATTTTTCATTTGATGACATTGAAACTCATTCAAACTTCTCTGTATAAGATGGATGCTTCTAGGAACGACTAAATTTTACCAATACCGCTTTATCACAGTGACGTCACCTAAGTGTGATTATTCAGGAACCTAGCATTTCGAGCGCCGTTCTTAGCATCTTGGAAAAAAATTAATATCGTTTGAAAATAATTCCAGATTTGGTGTAAAATAATTCTGTTTTTGAATGTTACTTTGCGAAAGAGTAATATAAAAAAAAACAAAAATGCCAAAAGATTGAAAATTAAAAACTCTACAAATCGTGATTTTTAGATACAGAATAGAACCACCCTTCTCGGAGCAGCGTTTGAAAATGTGAAAAAAAGGGATTTAAAGGGATAAAATTAGCCAACGCGTCACACACAGCACAGCATACAAAAATATAAAAAATGACAAAAAAACTCTAAAACGGACGCCATTCCGCGGACACGCAATTCGGAACAAACATTCCTACACGCGCACTATCACGCGCTATGTGTAAAAAATTTTTTTTTACCGAATTATTAAAAAAAACTTACAATTTTGATTTTGAGTGGATCTCAAAAAAATTGGACGGGGTAAAAAAATCGAACTATTATTCAAACGTGATACTCAACTTTTGGATCAAGCAGCAAGGTCGATTAAAAAAAAACAAAAAAGTGGTTTTATTTTTGTCACGCCGCGAGAAAGAGAGAGTTGCAAAATTCCAACATACAAAAGAAAAACCTTTTGTACCATTCATATTTTCGATTTTTTTCTTAAACACCATGTTTAATTGCAAATGAAAAAGAATTTAAAAATAAAAATAAAAATTTTTTGAGAAAGGCCCAACGGGAGGAAGAAGCGGGGAGTTCCCGAAAAATAAAATAATAATCAGGTTCCAAAGAGGGTTTCGGTATAAGTTTTCATTTTCAGGATCGGACGAAAACTCGCAAAGTTATTATCGCTGCAGAGTGATTTTTCGGATTAAAACGAAAAAAGCTGAAATTCGACTCAATTCCGAGGAGGAGTGACATCCCACTACGAATTTATTTAAAACGTCGGCGGGTTGCGTCCGTTTGTGGAACTTGAAATTTTTGGAATCGAGCTCTCAAAAACTAAAATAACCACAATGGTCGTGCATACCGACAAAATCAAAAGGCGTTATCATCGACGTCGAGTCGACGTGCAAAATTTTAGTCCAATTGGATGACGGTAAGTGTGTTAATTTTCATTTCCAAGACATTTCCTCACACACGTACGGCGGCGAAACTAATATAAAGAATTTAATAAAAAATAAATATTGACTTAAGATTAATTGCACGGAAATTAAAGTCATGCAGAGCTCTTTGTATTGTATCTAGTACTCGCCCCTATAGCCAAGAGGTCTCTTGAGCTTCCTCTTAAAAGTTGTTATCTTTATTTCATCCCTTATGTCCCCCGGTAGTTTACCATTCATTTCACTGTGAATAGTTGAATTTCGCGAATGTGTTTTCTTTCTAAAAGGTAGTCCTATTTCATGTTTTATTCTTGTGCAGTGATCTTTTTTACTCCCCTTTTTACTCCCTTTCCTCTATCTCGTAGCGTCTGTTTGCTTGTATGATGAAAAAATTTTGGGTCGATTATTAAGCCTTTTCCCGTGATTCGATCGAGCTGAAACTTTGCAAGCAGACTTGTGGCGACAGTAAAAATAATCAAACAAATTGTCGTTAAAAAAATTAATAATATAGTATAATTTTAGATTTTTAGAAATTTTAATGGTTTTTTTCAAATTGGAATCATTACACAAATTAATGTTTGATTACCACCAATGGCGGCCTGATGACGTCACGGAATATTTAAAATTTGAATTACTCCGTCGGTATAATAGGTTCACTACGAATTTCGAAAATTTATGACAATTGGTTCAAAGATGACAGCAAAATTCAGTTTCTTTGATAAGAAATCAAATAACAATTTATTTATTTTAGATTAATGCTTAGTTTTGAATAATTCTACATTACGAAAATCGTATTCAGACTATTCTAAATCATTTGACGCTAGAAATTCATAAAGTACGATATTGTTGATAATTGAATCTATCAAAATCTTGATTAAATTGACTGACAAATGTTTTTAGAATTTTATCATCAAAGCATGAAGTGTCTTATCAAAACTCAAAACGTAGGATATTTTAGAAATACATTAAATTCCTGTAGGTTAGTTTTATTTTTTGTTTAGTGTATATATGTTTTAATTCGTCTTTAATTGTTAAGATTTTCGTTCGCCAAAAGGAATGTAAGAAGAAATAAAACGACAAGAAAATTGAAATGGAGATAAAGAGATATTTTTAGAGATTTTTGACATAGATATTTTTCTAGACATGTTTCATTTTCAGTCAATCAATTATTTAATTACACGATGGTTAACTTAATTTACAAATAAAGGGAGTAAAATAAGCCTTAGTACAATATAAATTATATATTTTAATAAAATCTTAACACTAACAATTTTTCTAGACATGTTTCATTTTCAGTCAATCAATTATTTAATTACATGATAGTAAACTTAATTTACAAAGAAAAGGAGTAAAATAAAAACTTGGGTTTTATGGGTTAAAATAATTTATGTTTTTTTTCTTCTTGTGAATTAAAAAGTATTGGAATATTGTTATGTTTTTAAATATACTGCTGCGGTAGTTGAAATGATATTTACTATAATAATGTCGCTGACTGTATGTCTGTCTGAAATTTCGTGTAGCGTCCGTAATATCATCCGAATTCACGGCTTAAAAAACGAAATTAAACGGCCGGAGATGGGGCCTGGGGTTCAAGCCAGCAAACTCCAAGGCGGCAGCGATAGCGATGTTCCACCACCGCATGTGCGTGACCCATCAAAGTTAGGATACACATAGGACATCCAATACACATAGGACTTAGCAAAGAAGTGAACCATTTGTACCTATAAAAAAGATTATAAGGCACACATTTTATTTTCTAAGATATTTTTTATTTAGTAAGGTACGCTGGCTTTATAAACACTGTCTCCGAGACCAGCAACATCTCCGTTGTGGTGTAGTGGCTAGGATACCAGGATTTTATCCAGGAGGCTTTGGTTCAGTTCCCGGTACCGGAATTTATTTTTGATTTTATTTTGATGTCTATTTTATTAACTATATTAATTATTTAATCACGTTGTCGCTAGAGTGATATTGTTATATAGAGGGCAGTATCGCACAATCACCAGGGTTTAAAATAGTTTCATTAACTGTCAGCAGGGAAAATATTATAAAAACGTTCAAATATTTTGATAAAGGTCACAAGTACTATTTCACGGGTGGCGGCTATAAATAAGTAAATACTTATTTTTTAGAAACCGGCTCGTCAAAGTACCGTCATTTTTGACGGGTTAAAGCTAGTTACATTATCAAAAGTGAAACACAGAAATCGCGTGAATTATTATAATATCGATGAAACGTAATATCTAGAACATTTTTGGTTTCAGCTGGGTGAAAAAGTCCACAAGGAATTGAATTTCCTTAAAAACAATCCTGACAGGGGACAGCAGTTTCTGTCAGGACTGGGGAAAGGCGTAAAAAATTATCTCACACCGACTTTTCATTAAATTTTTGCTAGCTGTGTTGCAAAAGACGTTAAGGCTGTTAAAATGCGACGTGAAAGGCAACCAACGGAACATAACCAGATAATATTCCCAAGTCTAGCGCCAATGAAAAATGAGAACAGAAGGTCAAATATGCGACTGGGAATATTCATCTGAAGTATAATCAATTTAAATGGAAAATTATAAAAAACCTATCATTACCTTCAATGATATCATGTATATTATGTGAAGTGGAAGTAAGCGTGTGTATATATATATATATATGCAATAAACTTGCATGAGAGGATGTATAAATGTGGATCAGGTGAGAGTTGTGTTAAAACAGTACAATGGTATGGCGGTTCATCATACTCCGGCGAAAATGTTGATTTGATTTTTGATTTATTAAAAATACAATTAATTTAATATAAAGAAAAATATATATGTACAATTAAGTTTTCGCATAGACGAGACATATTTATTATAATTATATACGTATTTAAAATATTTTGAAACTGATAAACATATTCTAAAATTATATATTTCCATACAAAAATATGATAAAAAACGCAAGAAAAGATATGAGAAAAAATTGTAAAATTTAGAAACTTTGTCGGACGGTCGCCTTAATAGATCTTACTTCAAGAATTGTATTTATTAAATACTGAACTCACAGTTACACAAAGCTTACTTGATTTACTTAAAATAATTTAACGTTATGAGGGCGATATTTTTTCAAAAGAAGTTCCAGACGATGGAAGAAATATTTTATTCGAATATGCATAGTACAGTAAGTCATTAATTGATCGTTGGTATTCAACCGCCAGAATAATTTTAATATTAACTCGATGCAACATCTTCAGCTGGCTATAAAATAAATACTATATTACAAAAAAGAGATTAAAAAAATTTTACGTGTTCCAACCGCTACCATTCTGGGCAGACAGAAGCAAAGGTGTGTGCACTATTTCCATGATACTTGTGCGAAATGAGCCGGCAAAAAATTTTTTTTTGTTACAATAAATTAGATTCATCAATTGGATTACTCAGTCACCATGAATTTGTTGAATCATCCAATCACCATGAATTCAATGAATCAATTGTAAATATCGAAAAAATATTTTTATATCACTGTTCTAATTCTGACCACAGGTGGATAATTAGCATAGCCTATTCGAAAGAAACTTATTTAGAACATACATAAAACATTAAAAAATTTGGTAATGTGTGGATGATTTTATGGTGGAACGTTGCATTGTGTAAAGCGATTTACACAATGCAACTTAACTTAAGTCAGCTCATACAAATCACAAGCCCTGGGCTCTCTTATAAATGCTTTCATACAGTTTTTTCATATAAAAAGCTTTATCTCTGGGAGACTTCTTAAATTTATCTATTATTTATCTATTATTGAAAAAAAAAATTTAACACCGGAATACCAGATTTTTTCTGTTCAGGTCACTTTTATTAATTCAACCACTTAAGATTACGAAAAATATGATTGGTGATTTAATATTTAGTTTTTATATTAAGATTTATTACATCTATTTTTTTTTAATTTTGAACATTTTGAAAAAAAAATTGTATTTCAATTTTTTTGTATTTGTTCTGCGGTGCTTCTTAACCAAAAAGAACATGAATGGGAAGATTTACGAATATGGTTGAAGAAAAAGTGGTGTGTCAGAAAAGAAGATTGGTGAGTTCTATACTTCCTATATCTGCTGGAAAACGAAGTGATGTTTAGTCAGTCAAATGGTAAAAATTAATACACATCTTTTCACATCACCAAGAAGACGTTCGTCACAACTGGGGCTATCACGGAGGTCCGTTCAGAGAATTTTGGCCACGTTGCACATGTTTCCGTATAAGATTCAGCTTGTGCAAGAATTGAAGTCGATAGACTGCCAACAATGGCTTAATTATGCCATTTCATTCCGACAAAAAGCAGAAGAAAATCGCGATTTCATTAAAAATTAGATAATGAGCGATGAAGTCCATTTTTAATTCAATGGTTTCGTCAACAAGCAAAATTGCAGCATATGGGCTACGGAGAATCCAATAACAGTTCATCAGCAACATGTACACCCACTTAAGTGTACTGTTTGGTGCGGTGTATCGTCTGAAAGGATCATTGGTCCATATTTTTTTGAAAATGCACATGGCGCCTCAGTTACGGTTAATAGTGCTGAATATCGAACGATGCTGGACAATTTTTTGAGGCCAGTTATAGAAAACCATCCACAGTTGTGGTTCCAACAATATGGAGCCACAGCCCATACTGCAAGGGACACAATGGCTCTGTTACAGGACCTCTTTGGCGAACGCATTATTTCGCGCAGAAGCGATTTCAATTGGCCCCCACGTTCACCGGATTTAATAGCGCCAAACTGTTTTCTTTGGGGTTATTTGAAAGAAAGGGTATACGTAAATAAGCCAGCAACCATACTATAGCTAAAACAAAACATTTGCAATGAAATTCAAGCCATAACACCGGAAATTTTACGAAAAGTTATGCAAAATGTACTGGAAAGATCACGAATGTGCCAATGTAATGTAAGCCAAAAATATTCCCCATTAATATACTGTAACAAATATATATAACAATAATATATATAACAATAATAATAATAATAATAATTAACCATTAAATAAAAAAAGTTATTAAACATTCAAACCATAACGGTAGTTTTGCGCCACCCTCTATATATTTTCTAAGTAAAGTAAAAGTTTCAAACAAATCTTCAACTCCGAAGAAACAGTCGATCAGTGCTAAAATAACACTGCACAAGTTTTTAAGATAAACAGACCAACATTGATATTCAAGTTAAGCCGAAACTATTAGATGCAGTCACGAATCACAAATTTGATTCTGTGAATTGTGAAGAGTCTGTCATAGAATTTACGGTACAGAATAAATATGTCTAATTCTACGTATAAAAATCAGTTGAAATAAATATCCACCTAGTGCAAATATTAATCTCACGGCTTGCGTTGTATATTCAGTTCAATTTTTTTATATTATACCATATATTTCAAATTTCAAGTATTAGAAAACAATTTCTCAGCTGTAATAGATAACCTACCTCTAATTTATTTTAATTAAATTTTATACGTAGGTTCCGTATTTTATTCACAAAAAAAATCTAATAACAGAATGTGAAGGAATGCTTCAGTTGGTTGTTGTAGTTTATCGAGTGCGTGATTTTCTAAAAAAAATTAAAAGTTAGACTTAATGGGTACGGTACTGCATATAATTTTGTGTGATTAATAGAGGAGGTAAAACAAAAAATTCATAATAACGATAAATAAAGTAAATTAAAGTGCAACGCAAAAGATAGAAGAGTCTGTAAAGTCTTAATAAGTAAATATAATTTAATTAAATATAATATAATTTAATTAAATATAATATAATTTAATTAAATATAATATAAGCTTAATAAGTAAATTTAATTGACTTGTCTCGTAGATACATAAAAATTTACAATGTAATTTGAGGAATGTATACACCAGGCGTAGTTTTAAGGTTAAATCCACCACAGAAAAGGTAAGAAGAAACAGTTTTATATTATAAAGTCACGTAATGAAAAGCTAGCTTGTTTCTTAAAGCCGACATTTCAGATTGCAATTCAGAGGCCAGCCTCAAACCTGACACTAAAACCATATATAAAAAACATGCACTCCATGAAAGATACAAAACACAAACTCCATTATGCAACTGACGAAAATAGGGGTGACGTATTTAAAAATATTTAACGGGCAAATTATAAAAAATTTTCAATGTATAACCGCTCTCTTAAAATCTCTGCTCTGGCAATAAAATCAGTCGCAAATACAATTATCACATCTGCACAATGACGCTTTTTTTTTCAAACCCCTCAACCAAAAGTAGCCCAAAGGTTCGGTAATGATTAAAATAATCCCATAATCGAATTACAAAAATGTAATTTTAAAACCGATACTGTATTTATTATCCATATAAATAAGGTTAAGAAAATTATTTAACGATACATAGAAAAAACCTCTAACTTCGGTTGTTATTTTTATACTTTGCGAGAATTATTCCTACAATATTGAACGTGTAAAGAAGGGTGTATTTTCCGACAAAATTTTGGCATCCATTCTGTTGCTACAAAAACACTAGCCTTGGGTTTCTTTTTGCAAATCGATATTTTCGATAGGAACGCCCAAAACTCTGGCGCGTATGTTGAAGATTCATTCGGTGAGTATTGCTAGTCTTATTCAATAATTTAAAGACATTTATTTTATTACACACGTTAAGTAAGTATTTAACGCATTCGTATATTGAAAACATAAATCTATTTATTTACAAAAGAAATAATTATAACCAGTTGTCAGCCGATGGAGTCACTACGCTTGGCAACAGTAGAGCTCGCTGCGCTTGGCAGCTCCTAGACCCTGCGCCCTGTGGCTTTGCCTCATCCCACTGTAGTTCCACTACGGCTTAGTGACAGCCTCACAGTGGTCATATAACATATCAAAAGCAACTTAAAACTGATAATAAAGGATATGTCAACAAGAACTAATGAACGTGAAGATTTTAAATTGATTTTAGAGTGAAATTAAACATAATTAAACGAAATAACTTAGTTTATCACCACTTAATTTTCCAACCGGTTTCGGAAACATTGTTCCTTCGTCAGGGTATAAATAATACTAATTAAACTTTACGAATTATGAACAATCATACCTCGGTGTCATGTTTCCAAATGGGGGTAAATAGTGGAGGGTGCGAAAGAAACAGGTGATAGATAGGGTGAAAGGGAACATATTCAAGATAGGACTGTATGTAAGGTAGACGAAGAAACGTTGTTTCCGAAACCGGTTGGTTTTTACCAAAAATTAAGTGGGTGTAAACTAAGTAAATTCGTTTAATTATATCCATAATGGATAACCACAAAGTCATAGCAAAATACAACAGTATGAAATAAAACAATTTAAGATACAACCATTTTTATTTTTATTTTGAAGATAAAACGATTATATGATATTATATGACTTATTAATACATTTAATAATATCATCGTATAATCGTTTGTCTTGTCCTTTGTTTTAGCCACTTCTTTACAAATAAGTGGTGAAAATAAAGTATATTATTATTATTTAATTATATTACTAATTGAATAAAACACGACTTGGTATACACCACTAAATATACCTTTTCTTCATTCAAGATGAATAAACACCTCTACAAGTTTTGGGAACGAAATTCCCTTCCTAAGGAGGATACAATATGTACTAAAATTAAATGATCATTATATAGTTAACTAGTGGGGTGCAGAGTAGGCGGAGTAAATAGAAGGAGGTGGGGGGGGGGGGGTTGTTCGGGAATAATAAAGGGATTGTCAACATTGTTTTTTTTATTTATAATTGGAAAAATGTTAAGTATGGGGTTGTTTGGGAATTGAATTTGACTGTTTATTATATTATTATTGAGGTTAATATTTTTTCTTATTTTTAAAATTTCAAAACTATCTAATTGTCTATTATTTTTCCTATTTTGTAAAATTTTAAGACCTAAATTGGTGTCAAAAGTATGGTCATGTTCCAGCAAATGGTTTGAAAATTCCGAGTATCCATTGCTATTTAAACATCATAAATGTTCCTTAATTCTTTTTTCTATACTTCTCTTTGTTTTGCCAATGTATAATGCTGTACAATCTTTACATTTTAATTTATGAATCCATCCTTATCCTTATTGTTTAGAATATAATTTTTTAATTTATTATTAGTATGGGAGCGGGTTTTGTAGTTTATTATTAGTATAAAAGCGGGTTTTATTTAATTATTAAATATGTCATCACAAAGTTATAAATTGTTCATTGAAGAAGTAAGTATATTTCGTTTTAAATAAAACATTGTTCAAATAGACACTTCGACTTCGTTTACAGGATTAAATTCGTTGTACTCATTTAAAATTGTACAGATATGATTTAAACCTCTTCTTTGGGCGAGCAGGTTGAGACATAGCGGAAGTACGTCTCCCCTCGCATTATTGAAAATACATTTACACTGCAGTTAAAGTAATTATTCTTGCATAATTAAATCTCCTGGTAAAAACAGCGTATTTTTGTAAATTTAATTCCAAAACAAGTTTCGTCTAGTAAAATCGTCTTCTTGTTATAAAACGCCACTTATTTACAAAGAAATTTTATTTCTGAGAGGTATTGAATATTCTGTGGATTACTATAAAAAATGACAGTTTTGATGGTTGACAAAACTAAGTAAACAAAAACGTGCCTCATCCGAAAAGATGATTTTTTAACAAAATTACGATCACTTTAAAGTTGATGTTGAGACCAATCAGCAACTGATGGCTATAATAGTCTAATGGCCTAATTTCTTAGGTCAACGTAATCTAACAAGAATGTACGAGTAAACAAGTATTTTCGCAAAAAAGCCAAGTTGTCGTTGTAGGAAGACACATTTGTAATGAACGACGAGAAATCATTAAATTTGTATTTGTTCACTGAATTTAGATATCTTGTAGGTGATTTAGTATCATGAAGAGTAAAATACTTTTCAAATTTTGCAATGATTTGCCGAATAACATGCACAGTAGGTCGATTACGTGGACTATTTGATAAAGTTCACGAAGTTTATTAATATATTAATACACCAAGGAAAAAGAACAAGACGACGTTTAATTTGTTCCTTTTTCTGTTGTACATTTTTCTATAAGGCAAGAGATTTTGACAAAGAATATTAAAATTTGCCGAGAAAATTGAAATATGAGAGAGAAAATAAATTATTTGGTTGTTTGAATTTTAAAGAACACGTGGAGAAAAATTATTTGAATGCGTAAATGAACTACTTTGAAAGAGTAAGTAATTTGTAATTTTTATTTATTTTTATTTTTAATGGAATCTTAACAGTACAACAATTGAAAATTGTATCTTGATTTTTTTTCTTAGTCATTGAGCTCATGACTGAACGTCGCGGTCCTGTTTTCCGCCTCAACAGCGTGAACTGTCGTCCACAACTCGCAATCCTGGGCCATATTTAGAGTAAGTAGCAGCGAGGCTACAGTCAATTTTCGTGATCGTCCATTTCACTAGATATGAATCCTCGGCATCCATCCTTATACATTAAATAATATCTGTGTTTAACGAAAACTTCTATAAAATAAGTCGAAATAAAATATATCACAATTATTTTTTTCCAGAACGCAAATTATGTAGATCATTGCAAATCATTATGTTTTGTCATACAAATACTAATTTTCCCTGTTTTTCAAAATAAATATTTACGTAATATAAGTCTTTCTTCAATATATTGAATGCACGCGCCTGGTATTCAAATATTCCTAAAATGAATTTAATACATTTTAGTATGCCAAAGGCCAAGTGCCGAGCGAGCCGACAGAGGACTATCATAAAGCGGTTTGTATCCCGACTTAGTAATCTTTTAAATCCTTTTATGTAGGTACTGCATTACATTCTTGTCCGTAATCAGTTAATCGATCATATCGGGCGTAGGGTAATAGTGCGCCAGTTACAATACAGAATTTTATGCACAAGTTTTATTTTTCTATAAATAAGATATTTAAGCCAGCTATAGGGTTCGCTGTGAGTTTTCGTTTTCCTGAAAAAATATATAAAACGTTGAAATGCAAACCCACTGCTTAAAATATAACAAAAGTCTGAGATTCTTTTGTCTAATTTAACCTTTAGTCCAAATCGAAAGCAGAAGTTTAGTTTAATGGTAATAAAACTGGCTAAGTAACCAGAAATCTTATTAATTAAGAATCACTTTCTTTTAGCTGAAAAGTAAGATCTATAATGACTCTCTCAGACTTAAAATGCCATTGAATCTTGGAAATGGGAGAACAATGCACTCAGGCAAGACTTCTTTACCGAATATTTATTATATTCAAGAACATGGTTCCATCAGTGGAGTACACTGGGTGCTTATCTTATTTCATGTTATGTTATGTTATGGTTTTTTTAAATAGATATGCGAACACGAAATATGTGCCGTATCGATATTTTAACTATTTTCGTGACTGTAAAAAAAGAACTTGCTGGTGTCCTGGAATGGGGTTGAAGCCACCGACTACTGGATCACTAGGCGATAGGAATAATCACTATGGTAGTAATAGTAATTAATAAAAGTGCGATTGGTCAATAGTAATAGACTCTTTGAGAAGTAAATTATTATAAGTTTTTGCAAAAAAAATGTATTTTGACACTATAAAAATACATTTTATACCACAGAAAATTACTATCCCAATTATAATAATTTCGCTGTCTGTCTGTCTGTCTTTCTGTCCCCGTAACTTAGTGTAACTTCCGTAACTTATTTATAGTAGATTTTTTTTGTAATTTTTTCGAAAAATTTCCTAAAAACCGGCACGTAAAAGTATCGTCATTTTTATTATTATTATTATTCTTAGTAAATGTAATTAATAGGAGTAAATGATTAATGAATTGTTAGCGCTTGTCCCACATTAGTAATCCCAATTATAATAATTTCGCTGTCCATCCGTCTGTCAACCGTAACTTGTGTAACGTCCGTAACGCCTTTACAGTATTTTTTCTTTTTTTCTAATTTTTCATTTTTTCATAAATAAATAAATAAATATTCCTTAGGAACCGACATGTAAAATAGCTGATTCATATTTATTGATATTAAATAAATATCTAATCCAGACATGTTGTTATTTGTTATTGATTTAATGGTTTAAGTGCCTCTAATGTTAATGTTTATGATAATATATGCGTATAACAAAAATAATGTTAAAATCTTTTGTATTTTAAAATCATCATCGACCGCTAAAGTGTTTTCCCTCTGTTTATACTAATTCGTTTTTACAAAATTCCTCAAATTAAGCCATTGTTATGAGCTCATATTATACAGTTTACATTCACAGCGCACGAACTGTAATGCAAACACATTAATTCATCAGAATAAAAACTATTTTTGCAATATCGGCATCCGTAAAACTTCTTCTAGTAAAACACACGTGGGTGTACGATTTGCCTGTATTGATCTTGCGTCCAGGAAAACTGAATTCTTCAAAAGTTAATTAATTACAGTCACAAGGTTCGATTCTCATCCCGTGTTAAATCGCGGCATAAGCCCCCTTGAAAAGCAACGCGATGTGATACCTATCACATCTATCTCTCATATATGCATGTGTGCAAAATATGAATTTGCAAAATATGAACGAGAGCACTAAATAAATTTATTCGTTTTAATAAAAATATAAATGTGACGCGTATTTTGTATACCTAAGCGTGGATATTTTTAATTATTTTTAATAATGCTTTGGGACGTATCTAACCTCATTGTTTGCATTAAAAATACAAATAGACCTAAGCGTCCTCATCGATGCAGATATTTCGTGGCACGAGCATATTTTACAGTATTCACTTCCTAAGATGACTTGAAATTTCTCTCGATTCACTTTTAAATAACGATTACGCAATCCCTACTTCTTTCCAGAGAACATCAATGGACTGAGAAAAGTAGAAGAGTTGGAGAGACCTTCTTCTAGCAGTGCATAGAAAACGCTAATAATGTTTATTATAAATGTAATTGATTTGGAATGCATTATATAGTATAAATTTACTGCTATTTATAAGACGTCAATTTTTATTAAGAAAAAATAATTTAATTAAATTCGTATAATTTATGTATTTGAAAGTTTAAAGTTAGTAGTCCTCGTATCCCAGTGGGCAAGTCCGTACTGAGGATTCCGGGTTTAATTCCCGATGAGGTCATAATTAATCTATTTAATTTACTTAAGTTTGGGTGTTTTTGTGATATAACGACTTCAATAATTGGGCCTCTTGGCCTGTTGAAAGGTTTGAGAAAAAAAATGTGTTTTACATCTATTTCTGATTTAAAATGCTACATCGGTTTTATTAAGTTGAGCGTACCTATGTATGTATGAATGCATGTAAAGGATCTCGTATTAAGAAACTTTTGAAAAGCTGGTTGTGAAAAGCAGTATTATTTGTGACATAAGAAGTCTATATAATGCAACTGAATGGAATAAGTGAAATGTGAAAAACTTTTTATTAGAGCTCTTGATATTTACTTTTTAATATTACACTTTCGCAAAAAGAAGCAAACAATCCTGAAAATATTTAATGAAAACTTTTTTTCGCAATTTCTATCACAATTTGCGCAAAATCAGAAACCTATGTCATTTATTAACAAAAAACGTGTATTGCCTCCACTCTTATTGTAATAGTGAGACCCTTCGCACCCATTGGATCTCATCTTTTTTCCTTTATTCCCTTATGAAATTCTTCCTAGATGTGTCCCTTTCCTATACTCAATCACTTGTCAGATGCAAACTTGCAATAACAAATTCCTACACACAGACACGCTTACAATACCCAACATACTATTAAGACGTCTGTCCTAGATTCCGTTCCTACGCGATAAATAATAATGTTTTAGGTTATTTTAATGATGGAAAATTTTTTTGTTTCTCTGTATATAAATGAATTATGCATCATCATCTTCACTCTTGACACTACAACTCTTGTTGGGTCTTGACCTCCTCAATAATTTTCCCCCACTCGTCTCAGTCTAGTGCCAGTTCTCTCCAGTTCTGAAGCTCTAAGGCACAGATGTCTTTGAGGACGTTGTCACTCCGTCTTAATTTTGACCTTCCTAAGCTCCTTTGCCCTATTGGCCTTGAGTTCAGTAGGGACTTTGGTGCTTGATGCTCGGACATTCTCTCCACCCGATCCAGCCACCGAGGTCTTCCCATTTTTCCCAAATTTTGTGACGTTTGGCTCCTTCCCTGTATGTAAACGAAATAACAATACATATTTATGCATGGAATATTAATTCTACATACCTGGATAAATATTGTAGATACAGTCATTCATAAAAATACATCAATCCAAAGAAAAACATCGTTTATAATAAGCCAACAAAATTACCCTATGATAAACTAAGAACCACCGAGCAAAGTCTAATAAGTATAAAACAAATAAATTTCGATGTCGACAAATAATATAATGAAAATACGTACTAAAATTTTGACCAACTTGGAACATTTCCATTTTGGCAATTGCTTTAATCGGTCAAGTTTACTGGTCAGTTTAAGGCAGGAATCAAGATAAAAGGCCCGTGAGAATGAATGCTGATTTACTCGAAACGTCAAGAATGTAAAAGACATTTCATAGGACTATTTGACGCGGATCTTCTGTGTATAGTTTTCTGGGTTATTCTGCAATTTATATCGAAACCCTATGGCTGAAGTTTCAGTTCCCATTGTAGGGTCTATCATCAGGGCTGATATGAAAGTTTATTTTTATCGATTGTTGCACTGTAAGACAACAACAATCTTTAAATTATGCAGAGAAACGTTCCTTTATAATGTTTATTATCTAAGACAGCGTCAACAAAGTTTATTTCACATTCCAATATATAGTACCAACCCATAAAGGGTTATGCCTGTTCGATAAGCTACCACTATGCCGACTTTGGATATAGATCTGTTCCATATCTTTGAAGGGGTTTTCCGAATCAGGATTCTCCATTGACAAGAGTTTTTTCTGTATAATTAAAACTAATACTAATAATTATTTATTTAATTGTAATCAAATAATATTAATTTATTAAAAATATTATTTCATTTGTCTCCCGCACCCACGACCACGTGACAATATTCCTTCCTTTTCTTCAAAACGGCAAAGATCTTTTACTAATGAAATGAAATAATTGTGATTTTTTTTAATCTCCTTTCATTTCTGATATGCACTCAATCGTTTAACCTGGCACGTAGAAATACGTAGGCGGCACGGTGACCTCTAAGTCGATTAATTGATAAAACAAATTTTCAATCCGTTCCGTTGTACCTACAACACGGAACGACTTCAATTTTCACCGCACCTCGTTAGCGACAGCACGTTCGTATTTCAATTCGCGATTTTCCGGAATTCGAATACTTGTGAAACATCAGAAGAATCTTTAGATAAAAAGATCAGATGTCTTAGATTAACATATTCAACGAAACACGCCCGAAATTTTGCCATGTACTTGGATGTGGAGCCAAATTATTATTTTATTATGGTGCACAAAAATAATTGAAAACATGGATGCAATAAGAGGGTATGGGATTTTGGGCTGTTTTAAGTCAAAACTTATCTTATAAAATAATTATTTTACGTTTAAAAAATAAAAATTATTGCAAAAAAAAATTGAAAACGGTCGTCAATTTTACTAATATATAAAGAAGTTAAGTTTGTAATTTTGGATGTAGGAAGTTATCTCCAAAACTACTCATCCGATTTCAAAAATTCATTCACCAGTATTTAGAATGGACTTTCAGAGAGGACATATGTAGGTTATATATTATCCCGTTGAAATAAAAGGACTTTTCGTGGTGACCTATTTTACTACTAAAGTCGAAAAAAAAGGTCGAGCGATGCGTTTTTTTACAAACGCTACCTTAACGGAAAGGTATATATAATTACTTTCTATAGAGGTTGTAGAACTAAAAAATTTCACTACGAAATATATCTATATGTTAAGGTTAATACACAAATTGATAAAATATGACTAAAAGTTACTAAAAATCTACGCATGTGAAGCCCCGGCACAACTAGTTTGTTAATAAATAACTGATTTACTCTCAGGCACAAAAAATACAAAATGCTTTAAATGTACATAGTTCAAAATATGATTTTTGGGATTCAACCGGATGCCAATAATCAGAAGACGAGTAAAAAAACATTATATTATTTATGTTTTCTTTACATATTTCTTCTTTGCATTACTATTTTTTTCGCTTTATTTCAGCATGCCACTGCTTTTGTGGATTCATATGAAAGACACTTTTATGAAAAGAAATGTAAAACTATCGTTTGCATTTATTTCAATTTTTTCCCACATCTCGCATGATACTTTTATATTTTTTGCTCTTGATTTTGACTGTATATTTTTCTTTCAAAATAAATATTATATGTCGACCTGAAGATGTTAAAATGAAAAAACAGGTATTTCTATATATCTAGCGAGGTAGGTGGTGGCCGAGAGGCTTGATAATTATCCTAAATGTCTTCTGCCTAATAAACACCGATTTATCTAAAATGAAATTGAAATTGAAATAAAATAAATCTAGAAAATTCCTAACAGATTTGTGAAAAATATACATTAAGTGTGTGCAGTGGATACACTGAAGCATGAATTTTATATATACACATATTAGCATATAAAAATATATTTCTAAGTTCATTCAATATATTTATTTTTCAACAGGGAATTCCATCCATTCAATAGAGAAATTCTTTGAAGGCTGTTTGCTTAGAATAGATTGCTTACACTACGTTATTCTTTACACCAGTGCCTTCGGTTGTGGGTTGCCATGGTAATAAATGCTTTCTCTTTTCCCGTATTCTAAGGATAAATCAGGTTACTTAAGTCTATAATAATCCTATTTCTCTATTAATAGTTTATCCAAGTTACATTGAACTATGAACTGTCGTTCGTTTTCTCCTCACAACACGATGAATTATATTTTATTAATTTGACCCGATTATATTTATACATTAGTAAAATACAAATCGAGTTTTAGTAAATCTCTTCATAACATACCACTGAGAGTGCACTATATAAACAATATGTTATTGTAAAAATTATCACGAGGCTGATTTACAGGTCGACCTTCATAGATAGATCTAGTATGATATTCAGACATAAATTTAAATATAAATTGAATTAATAAGAATCTACGTGTAGATCTAGTATCGTAAGAATCTAGTTATTCTTTATATGAAGATAGTTATTATAATATATATTTTGTTAGTAAAATGAAAAGTAGTGGGAGAATCTTTGATTTTTTTCTTTGTGTGATACATAATCTTTACACTCGAATAAGTTATACAATTGTGGGCAGGTGTGCTCACTACGATGGGCAAGTCATTGTGTGCTGATAAGTCGCGGCTCCCTAAAAAAATTATGTTTGCGCAGATATCACACGAGTAAAGAAGGCAGGGTAGGCCGAAAAAAGATACCTTGAAGGCAAACCTGAGCAAATGCGAGAAATGTTGCCAAAAAGTATCCCGCACCGGGGAAACAAGCGAACGGAATAGGGTGCAATTTCCAAGGGAAAAAAAGGAGGAAAGAAAATGATCGAAACCCACTACCCGCCGGATGCGTGTGCACAACTCGTGGAAGTGTGTGCGCTTTCAAAATAGGGCTAATCAGCCACGCTTGAACACACAATTAATAACATGGCAGACGTCATCCTCGCAACGAGAGATTCTCGAAGAAGATAATATAGCCTGCTTGGTATTTTATCATTGTAAATTTGAAAATAATTTCAGAGAAAAGGATTTTAAAATCACATAAAAAATTAATTACAATATTTAAAGAACAATTACGAGAAAACACTAAAAATGTTCTCATTATGGCCATGGGCGCCAAACATTCAATAAATAATACTGGTTTTATACAAAGTATTTTACTTTGATTAATATTAGTAATGTTACCACAAATTATTTTGCTATTATTGAAAAAAAAATATGAATTAACCGTCTGTATGCATTTTATGCGTTTCTTCGCCAATTTAAGAACAACAACCGCATTTCACATACATTAATTTGTCTAATAACTTCAATCTCATACACATGGACGTATGTGTATTAAACTGGATTACGAGAAACACAAAGGAATGTTTAGACATTTAAGACACGAGCGGAATATCAGATGCAAATACCAAAAGCGTTAACTATAGGTTCAAACGCCAGTCCACGGCATATACATAGTTATGATCAGCGAAACGAAATCCCTTTGAAATTAATCAGGACTTTCATACAATGTTACTAGGCTAAAAATTAGCGTTGTTGGGAATTCGGTTACATGGTAAATAATGAAAATTTATGTCATCGTCTTTTCATATATTTTATTTATATTTGCACGATAAATTTTTTTTGCACAAATAAATTTTTTTTCTTAAATTTCCAAATATGTTTATTATTAAAATTATTTGTAATATTTTATAGTTTAATTAAATTTTATGTTAAAAAAACATTAATATGAACCTTGAGAATAAATTAATGTTTGAATTTACTTTAGGTAGGTATTTTGCATAAACTGTTTAGTAGATTATCTAGCATTCATATAAATTTATTTATTTATTTTATAATTGATTTTTCTTCAATTTCTTTTGTCATATAAATAAACAGTGGGATGCAAATGATCGGTAGGGTTGTAGTGGTACACCCTCTGCTGGAAGGAAGGTGTCTATAAAATGCTGCGTAATGCCACGTTATATACCATCAGCAACACTACCAAATAGTCCGACTCTCTAGCGTCCAAGAGTGGTCATCAGAAAACTCCGGGCAATAGAGAGAGGGCAAATGGCGAAACTCTGGCACCACAAAACGGGAACCAGCCAGCTAAGGGAAGAAAAACTCCAACAGAAAACCCTGATCTTCCAGGTTGGGGGTTGTGCGTAGGGCTAACAACTCTACCCTATAAAAAATAAAATTTTATGATACCTCAAAACAAGCCTCGGAAAAGCAAACGTTACAACAATGAGATCTATACTTTATAGTTTAAGGAGCTAAACGTCACAAAATTTATAAAACTGGGAAGACTTTGGTGGCTGGGTATTGTGCAGAGAATGACTGAGCATCAAGCAACAAAGTCTCTGCTGAACTCAAGGCCGATAGAGCGAAGGAGCTTAGGAAGACCAAAATAATGATGGAGTGACAACGTCCACAAAGACATATCTGACATGGAGCTTCTGAACTGTAAAGACCTGGCACAAATTAATAGAATGTTTAACGCAAAAAATGCAATAATAAATTTAGGTGCCCGCATTGACCGTAAAACTTGAATACATGTCTTGTTATGTTGCTTACATGTTAGCTTAACATTCCCTCCGTAAAATCTAAATGAACCAAATAGCCTTAACGAATGACTATCTATGAAGTTTTATAGTTTTTTGGCGCACTATTGATTCTTCCTTCATTTATTAATTATACTTTTGCTGCAGAAATTTGTTTTTGTACCTTTTTGTCGAAGTTAATATTTGCCCTAGAGATAAAAATAAAATATTTTTTAATTATTGTATAGATTTTCGCAAGATTACAGGTTTCTTCAAAAATGGCTGAATTAAAGGAATGTGAATATTTAAGTCTAATTTTTTCATTCATACGTAATATGAAAAACTCTTGAAATTCTCTCAAAAATTCATTTTTGTAGACCTACAATATTGACACTTTTAATATAATATTATATGTGAGTGTGTAAGACGGTAAAGTTACATGTCAAAACTATCTTAAAACGATTCAGTTTCAATTATATCTGAAATAATAATGCCTCCGATTTTCATATTTGTGTTTCATTTGAAGTCAAAAAATGTAATATAATCTAAGCAAACAATTAAGTTTATCCTGCGGGCACCCTATTAAAAACGATTAATTTCAATCCCGACTTGCCTTTCACTCTTCCATCTCATCATATTTATATTCTCTTATCGACTATACCTATATAGTCAAATATTTTGTCTATTTATTGATATAAGATTAATATAAAAGTAATATTATTTATATTTATTGATAATGTCTTCTAAACTTCTATATATTTTACTCGAGTTTCGAGAGTGACAAAACCCCTCAATGATAAGTGGTCTTCGTAAATAATCTCTACAATGCTAACGCCAATTCCATCAAGCATGAAGTACTCATTTACATTTTTTATACAATCAATTATTTGTACATTTTAAAGGTTAAATGTTTATATTAATATTAATATTCATTTACAAAAAATAACCGTATTGAACTTTGTAGGAACCCAGTTTTAATAAACGGCTTAAAATATTTATAAACTGCTATTTTTGGTGAATATCCACGACCACAACTTAAATTTTTATTTATTTATTTAACTTAATAAATGAATATTTTTGAACCAAAAATATGCATTCAACGCAGTAGGCAATGTTATACACGTGCCTGAGACATGAACATCATCAAAATAAATCCTCTGTATAAAAAATCTTTGACTTACATCTTAACTTTGCTGTAATATTTATTAACAAAAAAATTGTTGATTTAAATTTTTAGTAACATAAATCTTATGGCACAGTTAACTTAATTAACACGTTTTTATTTACCGGTTTCTAAACAAGACTACATTTCTAAACTAATCATTAATCACGTTTTATTTACAGTTAGCGAAATCAAAAATTAACAGTTTATTTTTCTATTTTTAAATCCATGTTATCTGTGCATTAAGATGTCTGTTTATATTTCGAAAACAATCTTAAAACGTTTGTAAAATAGCTCAGTTCAGATAAAACATCAGGTGTAAACATCGGGCTCTATACGATTGAACTAAACAACTATTCGTAGTAAGTAATTATTATCAACAATAGGTACCCTGTCAAGAATGTCAGTACTTTTACATGTCGGTTCCTAAAGAAAAAGTATTTACTGAATTATAAAAAAAGAAAAAAGAATAATAAAATAGAAAAAAAAAAAATTTATACTATAAAGAAGGTACGGACTTACGCGAAGTTACATTGGACAGACGGATCGACGGACAGACAACGAAATTATTATAATTGGGATATAATTAGCATACCTTACCACTGGAAGCAAAAAAAAAAAGATTATAAATTATTAAAAAGTCAAACATTATTTCATAAATTATATTTTACGTAGATAAAACAATTTAGATATTGAATATCTTACAAAAATGACTATTTTTATGCAAATGATTGGCTGCTAGATTTTAATAATAGTTTAGATATATTTACATGAACTTATTTGACATTAAATTGCTGAAAATCGATAGATTATGTCTAAAACCATACTGAATGTACCAAACATTCAAGAAAATTTTTTTACGCAGATATTCTCATGTGTGTGCTCCGTCATTTTATGCAAATTATTGGCTGCTAGTTTCTAATAATAGTTTAGATATATTTACATGAACTTATTTGACATTAAATTGCTGAAAATCGATAGATTATGTCTAAAACCATACTGAATGTACCAAACATTCAAGAAAATTTTTTTACGCAGATATTCTCATGTGTGTGCTCCGTCATTTTATGCAAATTATTGGCTGCTAGTTTCTAATAATAGTTTAGATATATTTACATGAACTTATTTGACATTAAATTGCTGAAAATCGATAGATTATGTCTAAAACCATACTGAATGTACCAAACATTCAAGAAAATTTTTTTACGCAGATATTCTCATGTGTGTGCTCCGGAAGAGTCAAACATTTATAATATCGTATAAGTGTATATAACTATGATCCTAAAGTATAAACTGAGATCGGGTTCATTATACTCACAACTAATGGCAAAAGAAGACAAAATGAGCCGAGGGAAAGATTAAAGCGAATCTGAACAGAAACGGCATAGACCCTGAACACTGTGGATTCGCGGCCCACGATCGAGTACATTGGAGTCAACAAATTTATCGCGAAGATTTGTTTAACTGAATTAATTAATTATTTAACATAATATCCATTTCAACCAAAAATCATTTTATGCAGTGGCCGAAAAAATACAAAAAGCATTTTTTGCAGTGTTGTAAATAATTTTACAATTCTGAGAAAAAACGTTATTCTTTGACACATCTTTGGTACATTTGTAAAATCAATGATTACAATTTGGATAAGAAAGATGTCTCGGTAATTTATTTCAATCCAAGTAACACATTTATAAACACGATTTCATGGAAATTATGTTATTTGTGGCAAAATGTAGATGATGATTAATATTCTTTTTTAACCAATTATATACTTGCATCTAATTAAATCAAAATTGTAAAATTTGCCTTTCTCAGTGTTTTCTAGTTAGACAGGCATATTAAAACTACACCTTAAACGAATGTATTTTATGAGAGCATTGAAATAAATAAATAATTCTAAATAAATAAATTTATACACACAGTAAACATAGTACGTTTTATAAGTATTAAAATAAATAGTGTGAATGAAAAAAATACACGACCATTGATATTAATAAAATATAAATTACCTATATAAATTTTAAAAATACAAATCATAGAAAACAATTAATCTCAGATTTGGTTACAGAAGTAACATTCGCACATCCGCACAATATACAATCTAGAATGAAAACTCTGGTTGGTGTGACCTGCCAACTAACTTTCTTCACAGTTCATCAGCATAAATATTATTATATATAGCCCATTCTTTGAAACAGCTGATAATTGCTTAGTAGCAAAAATAAACCACGTCTCGCGCGGTCGTCAACGCGGGCGCTTGTGAGGATGCAAGCGGTCGGTTGGTGAAGTCCAAGAAAAAATATTTTGTAAATTTGTTGACAGTTCTTCTTGCAATTCACAAACAAAATCTATTTTGATTTTGTTGGTCTGTTTATTTAAGTACTTCCAATTGGTTTCCGCCTACCTGGCAGAGAATTGCGTGGGTTACACAATGTGTATCACGTTTGATTACTATTTTATTACACAATTTTTATTGGCGCTAAAAGGCCATCAATTCGTAATAATTCACCATTTGCGAACCGCCAAACACGCGCCGCGTTAATGTTGTACATTCCTCAAAAAATAAGTGAAGCGCAGGGACAATGGGGGAACATTTTGAACGACAGCCGTTCGGCCCGTTTGTTTTTTTACAACACCTGGTAGCACGGTTGCTTTTAGTGTTAAAAAATGCCAACCAGGCGGTGAATGAGCGGGACCGATATGTGAGCCTTTTCTTGTAAAACGGCCGTCGGTAAGCGGTGGGTCTGCCCTCTTTCCTCAGACAATCACAAATTAAAAAAGGAATCGTGTTATTAATTGCATTTTGTAGAGTTAGTTACAAAGAGAAAATTTCATATCACGGCAAACTTTTCTAAAGTCAAAATACATTTTTGTTATCCATTTAGACTTTTTTAGATACATATTCAAATATTTTCTACCCTCTTTGACGCATTCCCTCTATACTATGATATTAGTGGCGTAAAAATTAATTTCCGGGTTCACAGGGACCAATAAAACACGTTATTTAATTAACGTGAAAATAATTAATAGAAAATTTTCTTCTATTTTGTGTTTTCTGAGGTATTATTCCATGTTTTTACGACCTTTCTTGCTGATGTTTTGGATAGCATTACAGGGTCAATCATCCATCATACTGGATATATACCTATTTTATCAAGATAAAAGTATAATATCCAAGTACAATGTCAGATACTAAACTTTTGGTGAAAATTTTATTCGAGAAAGATGAAACAGTAACGAATAAACGAGAAAAAGGATAACATAATATTAATCAGTGCAAGTTAATTCACATATAATAAAAATCTACTGCTTTTATGAAAGATTACTATAAACTGGTTGTGTAATTAGTAGAAAACGCAATACTCGATGGTTTAAATTAAAGATTACCATAAACGAAGTTGATGTCCAGAGAAGGGTAACTGAGAGAAATAAGGTAAAAGGTTTTCTGAATGTCATTACGGCCACTAAATAAATCCGTCATAATTATGGAAATTATGGTCATTATGGCCAATATGAAGCTGTCACCAAGATGCCGAAATAAAAGGAAGCCAAACGTGCGCATTTTTGAAAGTCCACATTCTAAATGTATTTGATTATCTTCTAAGTAAGGAACTCCGATTATTTAATCATCCACATTCACTGGTTACAAAACACTCTATTAACTAACATTTTTTTTACTTTACAGCTATCTACATGAGAAAATATAAATCGAATTTGTTAATGTTAGCAAGAGTATTGACCATCTGCCTTGCTATATACAATGTACATTTATAAATAGATATACCTGTTTAAGGCAGAAAGTATTTAAATTTCATAGCTGTTGCATAGCATAGCAACTGCACAGCAGTTTTACGGCATTTTATTATTATTATTTTTTTAAATATTTTATTTTATTAATTACACACACACGTTTCGGAAAAACCTTTCCATCGTCAGGGTGTTTTGATAGAAAGTTTTATCCGAAACGTGTAGGTGTAATTAATAAAATATAAGTAGGTGCATACAAATAATGCCATCAATATTTAAAAATGTCAGCCTACAATGTTATTGAATCAATTGAAAAAAAAAAATATTTAAAGATTTATGGTTAATATTATGGTCATTTTACAATTTAAAAATTTGACAATATTTGACAATTCCTAAATAATTATTTATTCCTTAGCCCAACATAGCATTATTCTAAAATGATTGAATTTCCTTTTACTAAATCTTATAATTTTTGAACTTTTGATGTTTGAACAAAGTTGTTCTAAAATATAAAATCTGAGAAAAAAACGTTAAATAAAACATATATATTTATAAAATAGAAAAAGGATGTAGCTAATTATGATTGCTAGAAACAATGATTTAGTTTATTCTACGTATCATCAATCTAATAAAAATGAATCGGCACCATAAATTATTTATATATTCGTGCTAAATATTCTCAAGACCTGAAATGAATTCACAAGTAAAACTAAAAGGCAACAATCAAATAAAAAGATGAAAAAAATCTGAACTGTAATTACTAACATCGACAGTTTCCAAAGAAGAAGGTATTCACCAGAATTCTCATTTTGTAGATAACATTTAATTTAATGAAAAGATTTTTCTCTCACCGTATTGAACAACGCT